>JACSZP010051628.1:0-14372 GCA_016161895.1 Pinna nobilis | reverse complement strand
ATATATTTATGTTGAATTTCAGGTTAAACCGTAAAGCTAAATTCCAGCTTGAAAAAGATCTTAAAGATAAATTTGGGGCCTTGTCACTCGATGAGTACTGCGCCAATCTAAGGAACAACTCAGCTGGACTTAAGTTCAAAGATGGAGCTGCAAAGATTGAGGCAAAGTATGTCTTATGTAACAGACTCTCTGAAATCGCTCATATGTTGCAAGTTTTCATTTTCAATCATGTTTTTCTCAAAGTAAATTTGCTTCTCTGACTCCAAGACCAAGGTCACAGTTCCTATTTCAAACAATTGCCTGTGATTCTATTTAGTGGAGTCGGTCTATAACAAAGTCAAAGGGGATTGACTTTTAACTTCGTTATAGGCATCCTTTGTTTTAAGCATCAGAAATTACTATATAAATAGATAGATAGTAATTCTTTTTTGGGATTATACTCTACTTCATTATAGTACTGAATTCGCTTTAAGTCGATTCGTTATTGACCGACTCTACTGTACATGTATTTCAACAAACCTTCATCCAGAATCCCAGGCGGATTGTATCTTCATACTCTAGCTCTGCTTTGTGTCTTCCTCTATTTCAGTGTTAGCTTTCCTTTGAAACAGTTTGAGTATGTGAGAAACTTTGCAGATTTGTTTGCAAAAGGCTGGTGGTCTCTTCTCAGATTCATGAGTACATCACATGATAATTTCTTAATATATTATTGGATAACGACGTGAATACTATTTAGTGGAGAAATCATCTGTCCTTGACTACTGGATTACTATACATAGCAACGGGACTATACCTAGGTAAAGTCCCCCACGAAAACCCAACATGACGTCAATAGTTCTGGCAATGGCGTAACGTCTTGCGGCATAGTGCTGGAAGCAAGAGGGTTGAATTATTTTGATTTGTTGATACATTTATTATTTCTATGGCTGAAGTTTCAAGTTGATATATAGCTATTCAATATTTCTTGTTCTTGGAAAACACACACACATGTGATGTGATGTACTAAATTTATTATGGACCTCGCCTCGCCTTACGGCTCAGGCACTTTACCTCACCAGACAACACTATAGGAGAACAGTTCCCTTGGGAGAGGTCCATAATAGATTATAAGTTAACAAGTCCCATCTTCTACCAATGAAAACTAGCTGCCACCATATGAATGAAAGATTGTAGAGTGCAGCAAATCTAAAACAAACAAATGACTTTAAATTGTTATCATTTTGTGCTTTCAGTTCTGTATCCCCTGAAGATTGGCAAGACTTTTCTGATGCCAACATTCTGATGGCTGAGCGTGTGAAGATGAACTCAGTGGAGCTGAGGACCCTGATTGATGGTATTCTACAACAGATAGCCAATGATATGAGGAAGGAATGTAATGAGGTCAATGTGGCCTTCAACAAGAGAATTTCTGAGACCAAGGACACTAAGAGTAAACTGGAGGATCATCTGAACAGGGTATGTATTTATCTGATACTTAGGGGTTCACACCTGCATCAGTTGTAGTAACAAATGGTTCAAATGTTTTCCACCCGAAGGGTGAGATTTCCCTGTCCCATCTAGTTTGACTCAGGATAGATTTTTTTTCATTGTAATATTATGTTAGCCTAATTTTCACTGCTAGGATCACAGGCTCACTTAAGATAGATGGATCTCAAGAGGCTTTCTCACATAAGGGGAGGGGATTCTCATCTCGCATGAGAAGTAATCAGAGGAAAGTAAAGTCTTAAAATATTGAGGCTAAACTTCAAATTTAGTAATGTTTAAAATTCTCTGAGAACAGAATTTACAGCATCGAGGATTTAGGGGGAGGGACACTTTAAGAGGAAAAAGTGATTTTGAATTGAGGGCTGATAGTAACACCAATTCGAGATATCAAAGTAAAGCTTAATAATGATTAACACAGGCCTGTAACTTAAATTATATTAAATTTCAATGTCATCTAAATGGAATTGCTGAACTGCAATATAGTTAAACACAATCTACTTTGGATTCAGAGTGAGTTTTCTGGTTTTTGCATAAATTCTAATAGATTTCAGATGATTTTGTGCTAACATTTACATGGATATCTCTTTTTGCAGATTATGAAACAGATCAATGAAATTGAAGAGAACATCTCCTTGTTAAAGAAGGCTATTGATGATAAGGTATTGCCAATGAAACTAGCTCAGACCCGTCTAGATACAAGAACAGAACGTCCAAATGTGGAGCTGTGCCGTGACCCCGTACAGTACCGCTTAATTGAGGAAGTAGGAGAATTAGAAAGCTCGGCAGCTAACCTAAATGACAGGTTGAGGCAGAGCCAGGATTCTCTGAAGGGCCTTATCCGTAATCAGCTATCACTGGAGGAAGACATTGCCATCAAAGCAAACACATTATTCATAGATGAAGTGGAATGTATGGGAATGAGGAAAAGCATAAATATTCAGAATTTCTAGAGAATTTAATTATCAAAGATGAAGAAATAATGAACTAAGGCACATTTCACCATTATGTGACAATTTAAGTTATGGTTCAGTCGGACCATATGTGAACTTTGGATCTTTTGTTAGGGGATAAAGACATGGAGTCTACAGGCAAAAGCTAGGAAAGGAAATCATATAGTACAGTAATGTTAAAGATGAATTTGATCACAATTTCTGTTTTATGAAAAAATCATGTCTCAAGCAATTTCGTTCATACTTCTCTTTAGGATAGTAAGTCTGCAATCAGCTATCTATAGGTACATTGCTCTCCTCACAGGAAGTTTTGCATCCATATATAAGTGACTTAACTGGATTTGGAATTCAAACAAGAGTAAACCAAAAATGCTTTTGTGCTGCAGGTATATTCTGCTGAAATGTTACGTAAACAACACCAAGGTCTTATGGCAATGAATGAAGCACTAATTATTCAGGACACAAGTGTCCAGGTTTTACATATTTGTTTTGTTGATGTAAATATTCATTTTGTAACATAAGATAATATTAAAGACTATACACATCCAACTCAATGTTCTTGGTATAAGGGTACATATTTATTGATTACTGGGCTGGGCACCATAAACATAAGAATTTTCTCAAGTCTGAGAATTTTCTCAATTCCAGCTTCTCAGCCAATCATAATTCAGGATTTTCTTTATTTGATTAAATTTTTAGACTTGAGTAAATTCATAAGTTTTATGGCGCCAGCCCCTGAAGATGGAAAATCCTTAAATATTTGCTGATCGTCTGATGAATCCAAAGCTTCAAAAAACTTCCAGAGACTAGTTTTGGGAATGTGTATGGAAATGTAGTACAACAGCAAATAAATGTGAATTGCTACATCAGAGAGCTAGGTACTCAAGCTGATGTTTTTCTTTCTCATATGATGTAAATAATGCCATCCTCAGTGAGTACCAGGTATTTACTGATATTCAACTTTTGCACCCTCTGCAAAGTCAGTGGAAGATGACGTCTCTTTTTCAGCATAAGGGTCAGCACAAATTTATAAGTTACAATGTATATTTTGTAACAGTAACAATTAATGATAGCTAGAATGACCAAACTTGTAATCATGATTCATTTATATGTGTAAGAGGGAATGCTGTGTCGGATACAACCCATGGCCCACATAATTATAATACTATAGTAGATAAATGAAAAATACCTTTTCATCAACATGGTTAAAATGATGAAAACTGGGTAATACTCGGTCTTTGCTTTGACTGATGCCATATTGACCATACCAAAGTATATCCCAGAAATAGTTCAGCATTAACAGAATAGATATGATACAAAGATGTGGACAAACTCATACTAGTTAAATAAAGGTTTGTCATCAAAGTTATCATGAAAAACATGGTAGGTCATCAACTTTGAGAAGTACATCAAAATGCAACATAATTTACACAACAATTTATGCTTATGTATATGCCCTATCACGATGTTCTTTACAATAGAAACGTCCTATCAACAAGGGTATTAAGAAAATTTAAATATGCTTATACAAATGATGTTAATTCACGGTAAATTATCAAAGGACAGTGAGTTGTGACATAGTGTACATAGGAAAAAGTATACAATTGTTGACTGGGTCCGAGGGCAACAGCAATTTTGTTGACACCCGAGGTCGTGACTATTGCCCGACGCGAAGACTTAGTATCGTCACCATGTACTATGGTGCATATATGAGCAAAATTATATTCTATAAAACAATTCATTCAAAAATTGCAATGCTCATTTTAAGTGTCAAAGCTATATAAATAGTTTAAATCATGGGTTTGGGTAGGAACAAAGTGAACACTGAAAATTATGTTTCATCAGATGCTTCGAGAAACTTGATAGATCCACTACGTATACAACTATCCTAAACAGCATTTAATTACTGGTAATTTCGTGCATCCGTATGGCAAGCTTTCTTACTACATGAACATGAAGGAGGTCCACAAAACAAATTCAGTTGACTTAAAATGACGTGTGCATGTGATTTATATCAAGATAATAATTATGTCAGTTAACTTTCTACATTTGTTGATTGGACGTATTACAACATATTTGATTGATGGTAAAGATTCATCGGCACAAACCTTACGGCAGTATTGATTAATTTGATATAAAAGCCTATTTGTATTTGAGCACCAACAGGAATATTGGCTAGATGAGCATTTTGCCTGTAAAAGTTAAATGTAATAACAGTACTGTCAATAATTATTTTTATGCATGTAATAAATTATGTTCAAATTGGCAAATAAATGGTGACCTTCGCAATTGTTTTTGTTCAAATATAGCAAAATATGCATATAACAGTGAAAGCATGTAGAGACATCAATTGTTGCTGATATTTCAGCGGCTTTCCCAAAGATCTGCACTAGATATCTGTGCCAAACCAGAATAAAACGACACTGTTCGGTATGACTGGTAGATATGAATAAAATACCAGTTTGATATAACAGCATACATGATACAGTGATAAATTTATTGGAACAAACACAGCGATTATGATAAGAGTTGACAATAATTTGCTGATGCCCTTAGATCCCTTAAATGCCTTCCTCTGATGACACTCAATAGCCTGTGAATATTATCTCGATAGGAAAAACATATAATAATCTAGCCTCCAATTCAGGGGCTAGGTCTTCCCTCAACATCACAATCAGGACCTGACACTATAGAACTTGAGAATTTACTTAAGCTTGAGGATATCTACAAAACTCTGAATTCTAAAGGGTTTAGAAGCTGGAGTTGAGAATATTCTCAGACTTAAGTAATTTCTCATGTTTCATGGTGTCCAGCCTAGACCGTAGTGTGCTCTCAAAAGATGGGAGCACTAGAAAGATCAAACATATAGGGTGTATATACGTATTTTAAGGTACACCGTTACTTGAACATTTATATCATAATCTTTATTTTAAAATATCGACATCTTGTAACAAACACACCGTTTTCAGAAAATGTCGGAGTTTTTTAAAGATAAAACTGATGAATTGAAGATGTATGTACATGATGGCTACATATTTTCAATTATATAACTTTGCTTATTTTGTAAGTCTTTAATCATCAAAAGTATGACATAAGTATTATATTTCATTTCTGGCAGAATATATCATCAATGGATATTATTGATTATTACATTTTTTATTTCTTTCAGCATTTTCATTTGTCCACAGACGGTCACGTGTTTTACCATTTCAACTAAGATTGCACTGCGAACCGGAAATTTTTTTTTATTACACCTTTTGATTTCGTTTTCTTCATTATCTGTATAAAGCCCCGGGCATTTATAGAGCCATAAATGCCCGCATTGATAAATGCCCGCTTACGTCATTATGACGCCATTCGTGTAAACCAATATGACAGACATTTACCCTTACTCTGCTTTTTTTTTCACCTTTAGTTTATGAATTAATCAATTTTGCAAGGAAAAAACTGATTAAAGACATTAAAGGTTGTAATAAAAAGGTTATAGACTGAATATGGAGGAATAAGTCCGCCCTTGGTCTACACAGTAAATAGGACCTCGCAAGCTCGGTCCTGTTTACTGTGTAGACCTCGGGCGGGCTTATACCTCCATATTCAGTCAATAACCTATAAATATTGCACTGTTATGATGTTTCTGTTACTGTTACGGCATCCAGCATATTGGCCGCCTACTATGACCTATACAGGATAAGATTCTTGATGAGTGTCTTGCTTAAAAAATTAATGTCACCAAGTTGATTAACAGAAAGTCAAGATCTTAGCAAAATTTCAATAAAACAATTACTGCACTATTATTGGTTCAATATGAGAATTTATGGAGTACAAAAAAAACCAATATCAACCTCGGCCTTCGACCCCGGTCCATATTGTTTTTGTACTCCATAAAATCTTGTATTGAACCAAAAATAGTGCAATAATTGTATATTATTTGGTATGGACTGAAAAGGTTTACGAAATGAAACGAACTTCTAGTTCTTTAGTTATTGAATTATTATTGCGTTATTTTGAGGCCTTCATTGGGGTCTTTACATCCGTACAGGGGTTCTACATATGAACATTTTCATGATATAATTAGAGAGGCTCTAAATATGAATATTTGTTGGGGTTCGTGTTACTCTAATTTTTGGTTTACACGTCTTTTTGTGTAGATTGCTGTTTGTGTAATTGTCTCTTTTTGTTTTCGCCATGGTTTTGTCTGCTTTCGGATATTTGCGTAGTTTTCTAGCAGTGCCAGACTTCTTTCGGGTACCCGGTCTCATAATGTGTGGACTGTATAATTGCCTTTCATTATGAGGTCGCTTTTATTTCCAGCTTGGAATAAAATGGTATAAGAGTTATCACCCTTAAACCAATGAATTTTAAACGAAATAGATAGATCAGTGAAGTCTTACACTTCAACAAGTATCATTTAACCAATCTTCAAATTTTCAATCAATATTTAAAGACTTATTGTTGAACAAAGGTAATATTTTTCGAAATATGGTAGAATGAACTGCAAATATGGGTCATGCTGTCAAATTTATACGTATTAAGACAATACCCATTAAATTTTGTGTCACAATTTGCGTGGTCGTAAGTATGGCAACCATGAACGAAGTAAATAATTGCAGTGTTTGAAAATAAATTACCAGGGTGGAAGTATAAAAATGATCTGGTTTGAAAAAAGTGTTTTAAAACGAAAAGCTGTTGATTCCGATTTTGTCAAGATGACTTAATAACGTAGGAAGACTACAAATATTCGGTGGAGCGTTTTATGACCACACGTTATTGCATTTAAAAATGTCTATACATGTATTAAAAAGGGGGAAGTAGAAGATGCCAAGGGTCATTCAAAATAATGTATTAAGTTTAATCAGGAGTTAACAACTATGCCACACTGTTGTTTATGTTTACTGTTATGAAATGGTTGATTAGAACAAGAAATATATTCTATTATGTCTTTGGAAAAACAATTGCTTTGACGTGGATTTTTCTCAGATTTGCCGGAAAATAAGGATGCAAAATAGATATTATTGTGATTCTTTCGAATTTCATCTATTTTTTTTTTCTTTCTTCGTTTTTGGATGTCACATGACAGCATATAACTATGCATATAGTTCAATCTTGACTGAAGACTATCTCAGAAGAGATAATACCGCTCTCCACAGACCAACGACATTCTGTTCACCGTTATTCTAAATTCACGCTATAACAAACACCGATTCACTACTTGTCCATTAAACATAATTCAAATCTGAAAAATACGTGGAAACGCAGACCTCTGATATCACTTATCACTAAACGTCTGGCACATGGCTCTGCGTGTGATTTTGACGTCAATTGATTGTGACGTCATAATCAAGCAACTGTTTGACGGGTCATTTAATTGTAATGTCATAATTGAAATTGAAAAGGTACCATGTCGTGCATTAGGCGGTAGGTCAATTGTACAAGTGGGATAATGCACCATGGAGGAATAAGCTTATATTTCGTCACACCCGACAGGAGTTCAGGAATGCACTCCAGACGCAATCGTAAAGACGGATTTTCAAACAGTGACTATCTCAGTATTTAAGACACGTTTTAGTCAGTCACGTGGGCATATTCGCTTCATGCCACATTCACTTTAAAAGTTAATATATTTCTAAATAATGTGAAAACATATATGAATTCTGTTCTACTTGGTAGATGAATATCAGTTAAATTACAGTTCAAATTGTATTTTTCGAGCAGACTGTATGATTTAATCTCTGATGTTGAATTAATTTCTTAATGGTTGATAAATGGTCTTTAGCGATTGCGACATAGACATTATACAACAAATTGGGATTGATTATCATGTCTATCCAACTCCAGTTATTTAATTTCAATGTTTCAAGCTAAAGCGAGCGTCTTGAGACTTTGAAAATTTACTAACGAGTTTTTGATATATATGACAATCAATCCTAATGAGTTGTGAAATTTGTTTCTATCATAACGCGCGATTAATTTCCAAATCAAAGTATTGAAAACGCAAAGAAGAATGATTTTTTTTAGTTCCCGCAATGTCAGCCCAGCCATGTAGGCTATTGTGACACCAGATATAATGACGTCAATTTATGACGTTACAATTGAATGTCCTGCGGTATTAGCCAATCAAAACGCTGGAAAGTGTTTATCAACGTGTGATTTATCGATATATTCAATCAACTGCAGCCTGGATTGTACAGCCGTTTAAAATTATTTAAATACGAGTGTTATGGTAGAAAAATGATCACCCCTCACTAACTACATTTGAATTTGACTATGAACTCAATGGCGAATTTGACCGAATGACATGAGATGAATGTCACTCTATCATACCTGGTATAACTGCTGAAATTCAGTTGTATTCCATATACACCAGCAGCAATTTTCAATAAGAATCTTACGGTAGATAATAACTCGTAAGTAAGTGCATGAGTTTGATTTTAGATATTTGAAATACATGTAAATTAATGTATTTGAAGAAATATAGTCACAATATCAACATATATCATCTCTGAATTGGTCATTTTTATGACCAATATGTACAAAGTATGAAAAAGTTGAAAAATTGCTCACTTACGATTACGACTGATGTTAGGACTTAATCGTGATTTTTTTTTTGTGGAAGGGTTGGGGGGGGGACAGATGTGTATACTATCTCCTGGACGAGCGATAACTAGTTATAATTTGTCATCTTACAGTAGTATTGGTATACTTTTTTTTATAAAGATTTTATTGCTCAGCAGTGTGTTATGAAATGCCAGGGTTGAGGCCCTGGTTTCACTTCATTGCCATAATTACAATTGTACTGTGTAGATTAACAGATGTTAGTTGTACACATTGTGTACAGTGTCTACATTTTATACAAAATATTCATTTTTAAGAGCAATAAAAATAGGAGATGAAAAAGGGAGTAAAAGAGAGAAAGATTGTAACACATAGCATCAAATACACTTCACAGATTGATCCTTTGGCTGAAATAACACTTAATACATGTATACATAGATAACAATTGTAGTTATGTATATGTAGATATCATATTGATTCATTTTTTTCCTTTTCTATAACTGTTTTTACCAAGTGTTTTAAAAAAGTAAGTAAAGGACAAAAATACATTGTACATGTTACACAGACTAAATATGGAGAAGGAGATGTGTCAACAAAGGTAAGATACATTTTAAATAAGACTCAATATTGTCATACACTAATAAGTCTACAAAATTGTCCCCATTTCTCATCCACAGAATCCACATTTCTGTGCAAACGAGATATACGGGATCTTTATAAAAAAAAGTATTGGTATAAATTAAGTTGCCAAAATTAATATTTCGTTGAAATGTTCTGGATTTGTAGTATTTACTTGTGACACACCGAAAGAGAGAGAAAATGAGAACAGACGCACCGCATCAGTCGACCTTGAGTGAGGTTGTTGTCTTCACACGTCCGACTTCTGGCCACTTGGATATATTTATATTCGCACGACATTGAAGTCTCGTACAATATACGTAAGATAAAAGACAGATCTCTTTTCTCAGCTACTTTTTTAGCAGCTGAAGGCCAGTATCTGTATTCTGACTTGTAATTGGCTTCTTGCTATTATCCTTCTAAATGTGGAAAATAAATATGATCTGCAGGTGGCTACTATGAGAGCATGTTTGGAACAGGTAGAGCTTCTATTTATAAACATCTAATTGATATTTACGGGACAAAAGTTCCAACATCCTCGGAAAAGTCAAACTCAATTAAATCAAAAAGAAAAAAAAAAACATTTTGCAACGATAAATATTTACATGTCCATTATCTAGTCGTGTCCATGTCAAGTTTGAAAACACATTACGTTACGTTACTCCCCAATTTTGAAACTTATTTGGAATAAGGTAGATAATATTAGGACATTTTATTGTATCATTATCATAAAGCACTTTCAAATATTGGATTTTCAGAAGAACGGTCATGTGCAGAAATGCGCAAAAATATAATTGAACACTTTTATTTTTTTCCTCATATGCAAGTATTTCATATACATGAACATGTAAATTTTCCCCATATGTTCTGACACTATTTCTAATAATAATTGATAGCTTATCTTCCTTATCTTTTCAACATTTTGTAGTCTAATATTTCAGAACCGGAAATTAAAATTCATTTCAACAGAAAGTACCGAAAGTAACGTGTTTGTGATTAGAATTATCCCTATATGAATAAGTAAATTACTCTACATAGTATCTGTATAAGGATGAGTATTTTACTTTGGATTTGTTCTCAAGAATATGCAACATCGATTTTTATTCTGCAAGTAGTATTTAGGTGACCATGTGGATTTGAGATAATTATATTAAGTATAAAATTACAAAAATTGGACCGATATGACGAGCAGTCCTGAATTTCTTTTTGTACAGATTATATTTCTTAAGTCATTTGAGATGTGTGTCAGCGGGTTTCTCGGTTAGTAGGGTCGTACTGGAAATCCGTGTAAGTAGTACCCCTATATACCAATACACGGCATACATCAGAGCGTCACTGGGTCACTGTGCCAGCGAAATTCAATCTCTTACATAATTTATATTTCTGATCTATTGTGAATTTAGAGATTCAGCAAAAATTGAAAACTTTATTTGAAAATGATACACTGGCACACCTATGTGGGATAAACTCCTGACGTTATTAACATGACAAGTGTGCACGTTTGTCAAAAGTACATTCTAACTAGGTTTCACGTTTATCACCTACTCACACTCTCAAAGTTAAAGTATCAATAATTTCGTCTTTTACCATTTTCGTATATATGTAAGGCTATCAACATTTCATATATATCATTTGCACACGGTAATACATGTAAAATAAACATGATTATACTCAAATGCGTGATGCGGTTTTCTACGTTTTCGGCGCAGCAGATGATTTTCACTTAAATTTTACATCTCAAACAACCCTCTTTTGCATTTTCCTATGGCTTTCTGACTTTTTCCTTTATATATCACGGTGGTTAGCAGAAACTCTAGAGTTTGTTATTTCTGTACTCTCTGCACTCCACTCCTCAAGTTTTCAATAGTTACACAGGCTTTGTCTCTCTAACCTATACTATCATTTCTCAATCGTTGTAACTTTTCCTTGTCTTTGTTGCTTTATTTTGTCTGCTCTATTCTTTTGTGTTTCTCTTTCTTCAGTTCTTTTTATAACTAACTTTGTGATTTTTCATTTATTCATATTCATGCGCTTCTGTCAACTGTAGACCATAAATACTGTAAATCCAATTTTATTCGCGATAATTTTATTTTCGCGTGTGTACAGTATTTCGTAGGATTTTAATTTTTGGCAATTTGACATGTCTCCATTCATTTTGTTAGACCGAAAATCAAAGAAATGTTGTTGTATCATGTCTGTCACTTTCAATTAAGAAAATTATCTCAGAACCTTTTTATTTCGGTTTAATATTTCCCACATTTAGAAGTTACATTAACTTGGCTCGTATCGAACAGGGCCCCAGTTTGCATCAATTTATTCGCTCTTCTACAAAGTACTTATCTCTCACTATATCCAGTTTTACTGTGCGCATTTTGAATACACATGTATGTGTAATTCAAAAATATTCTAATGAATTTCTAATTTAGCTGCTATCATTGTTGTTCGGGCAACAAATTAGGATGAACTGGAAATAAAATCAAATTTATTAAACAAAATATTCAGAGATTTTGAAAGGTCAGTTTCTCAATGTTCAGGTACATCACACTCGCATATCGTATTTATGAATATTTTCGCGTATCTTTAATTTCACTACCATCTAATGAAGACTATATGCATTGGGATATCTAATTTTACACGATGTAAGTGCTGTGTCGTTTTGGTTTTTTTTAAATGTGGGGATTAAAGAATATTACAAGTTCGGGACCGCACGCTGGTGGGGAGGGGATGTCATCGTGTATTCAGAGTTAATTTCCCTAAGTGTAAATGTTCACGTTTACAGTTTCATTAAGTCGTATCCGTGTGTATACATTGTGCGTTGGTACACGTGTATGCGTCTTTTTATTTATGTTTATGTATGAATAATTTATGTGAGTATTTTGTGTGTATCTATCTATGTGTGTATTTGTAGGTATATGCATTTATGTGTGTATATGTGTGTTTGTATGTATCAGTATATGTGACATACATTTTTCTGCTCTAGTTATTTCTGGACACGCTGTTTACCAGTGTTTTATACATTAGGTAAGTTTAACAGTGTCTGAAGGTCACATACCGCCCATGTATTATGAGACATGTCAATTTTCGGATCAGATTTCATGTCCACAATGCATGTCGGACAGGTCTGTGGTCAAGTGCCCTAATTGAGAGTTTCCCCGGGCAAAGCAATCAGAATGTCTACAAAAGTAATATGATGTAAAATATACAAACCGCTGGCATATGTTTTCAATGTAAATAAATGTTTGTTTACAGTAGGTACTGATATGTTAGTTATTGGTTAAGGATATGAAACACTTTCGTTATTGACACGTTATCAACAACACCATGTACTTACATGTACTAATAGTTTTTCTACTAAAAATGTTGTACAAACCTAATTATAGAATTTAAAGAAAATCATCAATTTAAAAAAAAAAGACAGGCACCGGGTTGTCATTCGCCGATTAGAAAATATAAATACCTGGTGAATACTGGAAAAAAACGGTCCTCAAGGCCGGAAAACCCAGCCTGAGTAAAAACTCGACTTTGTGGCGGTCTAAATATGCTTTAAGCAAAAATATATATTTTCATTATAATAGGAAATAATTCTTCAAATTTTGATTTTCAGCATGGAAATATTTGGATTGATGTGATTTTCAACAAGTAATATTGAAAAAGTTGAGTATTGTACTAAAAATTTGAGTACGTCGTCAAATTGTTTTTGGACTTGATTAGCTAAATACCGAAGAGAAATAAACCACAACATGTTATAGATACATGTATTTATTTACCAAACACACAATGAAACGCATTTAAAACTAATATTTTTATTTCATACAGAGTAAATATATTTAAGTTGATTATTTAATTTGAGCTTAAGATATTTGGGGAATTTTTGCCCTGTTAATTCAGAAACGAGAATTGGTTATATCAGATTATGAACTTAAGGTAGATAGGATGTTGTGCTAATTAGCTTTTGACATGCTTACTAAGTAAACAGTCCGTAAAACAAAATATTTTTCATTTTTCTTTACGCGTAAATATTTTTTAAATCATTCTTTAGGCCAGAAGATTCTTTTCATAATTTGGCCACGTGGATGTTGGCATAATTTAGACCAAGGTCGCTAACACGCAATGGGTAAATGTATGTGATTTATCATTTAATTGGATTTCCTCATGCTAAAATAAACAAGTGTGATGGAAATTATACAAGCATGCTGTACTCGTCATATGAGCGAACTGCGTTGGAAGAATTTGGAGATGGGGAGAGAGAAAAAGGCGAATTACATAAGTTTGTAAAATGAGTATATGGTATTGATAATCATATCTTACAGAAGATTTATTTTGTTCCATCATTTGTCACTTTATTCTATTACATTTACATTTTTTTGTGTGTTCATTACGAAATTGTTAACTTACAGAAAATAAGATATGTACACAGGACAATATATGTATACATATACATATCAGTCAACTGTTGTTTGCAAATAAATCATTTAGGAATAAAGAACATTTGAAGTATTATACAGTGTATTTCCATTTAATTAAACATTTGTAAAATAATTTTACTACATTTCTTAGTCATTCAACACTTATTTGTTAATCATTGTTTTAAAAAAACTGCTGATAAAACTAGAAAAGGGATACCCATTGACCGGAAGATTCATTTAATAGTTTGACGACAATTAAAAAAAAAAGTCTTTTTTTGATAGCATTAGGATTATTTGTCGCTATTTTACCTAACCAAATGCATAATGAATTTCATGAAAGGGACACCAACATTATCCATTC
>JACSZP010051617.1:0-10601 GCA_016161895.1 Pinna nobilis | reverse complement strand
TGCAACATTAAAAAGAAATACAAATAAATTAAGCTTACACTTACACCGTGGTCTGAAAATCGACACAAATTTCCCGTAACATACACATGTATATCCAAACAGTCCAGCATAATTAACAAGATCAATTCAATTCAATTATTTCTTTATTCCTACTGGCATATCAGAGCATACAAAAATGACAAACATTACAATGTACAATAGGCAAACACATATGAACAATCGAGAACTTTCAGAAAATGTAACAATTTTCCAAAAATGCGATAACATCATTCTGAGGAAGCAAAGTGAAAGTAAAAGTAACTCGACATCTGCTGGATTAATCTGGGCCCAGTTATTCGTCAGCTGATTAAAATTTAAACCTCGGTTAAATACATTGTATAACCAAGGTTTGAAATAATGTCCAGTGTTCAATTCTGTTACTATACAATTTAATTGTTCTGGTTAAACCAAATTTTTGGTTATTCAGTCTATTACAGTGGGAATTTTTTACGAATCTGTGAGGCCCGGTTTCTATACGTATGCAAGACTCTGCTTTGTTTAAACATTGGTTCAATTCAACCAATGGATTAACAACTGGGTCCAAATTTTGAAATATCGATTTCACATGTGCCTTGTCGTTGATTAAATGGCAGTCGATATTGAACGTTGTAGACTATAAACTTTTGTGACTTAGATACACTGAAATATTTAGAAAACAAATTATATTTTCCCGCATTGTCGAAGATTATACCTTCGTATTAATAACAAAATTCCTAAAACAAAATAAAAAGTTCAGACTTCAACATATTTTGGTGAAAGGATGCCTATTCTATCACATTATAATTTCTGGTGTTTCTCATGTTAGGGCTATTATTATACCTGACATGTATCGCATAAGGCGAGCTTCGAATACCATTTGTACTGCTTAAGAACGACTATTCAAATTTGGCTGGTGCTTTAAAGTTTTAACGAAAACATGACAAAACATCAGGAAAAATTACATGTAAGTGTCACCGGATAGGGCACTAGCGGGATAATTGCGTTTCCTATCCTTCTAAAGATACAGGACAAATTATGTAGGTTATTTTGCAGTAAAGTTTTTAAAATCCGACTCGATAAAGTTTCACCTATATGGAGACGTCACCGCGTGCCGGTGAAAGGCGAAGGATTTTGCCTATGCTTAGCACTTATTGTCGTAGTGGAGGGAGGGTTCTTGATCGTGCCAACACCTCCTGTAAAACGGGACCTCGGCTTTTACTGTCTCGTCTGAAAGACAGGGACAGCAAACCGAAGCTTAACATGGTCTCGAACTCGCAAAAAAAAAGTCGAATACGCTTACCATTAGGCCACGGCGGTCCCGAAAAATTATGTCTCCATGGTTTTTCAAAGTTTTTGTATTCTGTCATACATTTCATGTTGTTCCTTACAAGATAGTTAAGGTCCGGGCCTTTATATATGTTTACCTTAAACTTCGATGATTGTTTTGTATTAAACTCTCTGTAATAACAAGGTAGCAAGAATTTGATTAGTATATCCGATGCCCAATTAATATAATTTCGTACGTTTGACGAAGGAATTTGAAAGAAATTATTTTCTCTTCGTTATGGATTCGACGATAGGTGTCTCTAAGTACCCTGCAATTTGCACGTGGAAATTACAAGTTTTGTCATTCAGTCATCACGTCACTAGCTGTTAACACGAATATAAATTTTTCTTTGGGGGGGGGGGGGTGATTTTGTATGCATTATCACAATTTTAATCAATGTTAATTGTTGTGGTTATCGAAGTGAATAAAATATCGCATGTGTTGCATTGATCGTACACGTGTTGCTGTGAAATACAAATATTGTATATGGGGTTTTTTTTTTTCTCTAGCTACTAGCTAGATTAATATAAAAGAGAATAGACCTTATTACCATTATGGCGGAGTAACCGCCCTTTGGGAACTCTTGTACGCATAATGTAAGGAAAGGAACAAGTCTCGCGAGACAACGCGATACTTCCCGGACATTCAGAGTGACGTGTCAATAAAACAATGATGTAAACAAGGCTATGCATGTATGAATCGACAACGTGTATTGAGACTTAAAATGCTAGGTAGACGATGTTTTGCAATTAAATGTAGTAGTTATAGTAGAAAGGACAATTTTATCAAATTTCCTAAATACCCAAGTCTGAAAATACGTGCAAATATCGGCCTAATTAAGCTAGGTGTGTGGGACTTATCATTTTGCAGCGGATATTCGAAGTGACTTTAATCGTTCGTCAAGTTGAAAATTTAGGCCCTCACACACTCTGACGAGTAATTTTCTTTACCATTATAATACATAAACGCTTTTTACTTCAAGAATATAGTCTAAACCATTTAACTTGATCGTAAGTTATTGTAACAGTCGTCTACCACGTGTGTTTGTAAACAAGTCGTCCCGCTACTTAGGCTAAACACGCCTTTAATCTAAAGAGTTCCGCTGATGATTATAACCCTATTCAGATTGTGTAGCCTTTATGTTTTCTGAAAATAACAGTGCATGCTTAGTTTCGAATTCAGTTCCAAAGAATTTAAAGTTAAAGAAAAAACAATAATACACCTGTTGAATGTCTCAACCCTTTAACCGGCTTCTCCGCTTCACAATCAGTGATTAGGGTTGAGTCCTTTTATGTTTATCTTAAATATTGACAAATGCTTTATATTAGACTTACTGTGATATAAAGGTCATTCCATGTGACAAGAATATCCTTCGTTAGTATATTCTATGCCAACTATAAATTGTGCACGCCTAGATATTTTCTGAAAATATTAGTTCATGCTTAGTTTCGTATTCAGTTCCAAAGAGTCTAAAGTGAAAGTAAAAGAAAAAATGCACCTTGTAAATGCCCTGATTATAAACCGTTTAACCAGCATCTCTTCTTAAACTCAGTAATTATTGTTTGCATTGTGAGTACTAAACAAAAGCGGTTGTTTTATTTATTTATACTGGAAATAACGGATAAACAAACAATAGAAAAATAATCGGAATGTCAATTTAAATACATGTACATAATACGTAGATCTATTGATAATATGTGCAATACACAACGTGCTTGTTATCTATAAATGTTATGTTATCTTGCTCCGGTAAAGCGTATTTGAATGTGACGTCATATTGGCTATGCAATAACAGGCCGTTCAGGATTTTCTGAAAATAAGCTATTTCTCAGATCTATTAATAGCATAAAATTCAAAAATAACAATTTTGGAAATCCGTCAGTATATAAGAGAGGTTGGAAAATTCATTTTGTACCTTATTCGCTGATAAACTGAAGGCTATTATACTGCACATCTGGTAAGACAATCGTCTTCGTAATTTTGTAAATTTAATTTGTCATTACGTGCTTTTGTTTACATATTTAGAGAGCTGTATTTTGCGTGTGAACTTATGCGGGAATTTCTCTCTCAAATAGGATTTGGTAATTTAGATTATCTACTCAAAAATATTCTAAATAGCTGCTACATTGATATACATATATCCTTGTAAATAGTTAAAACTGTGAAAATGTTTTTATATTTACACGAATCTTTTGGGGGTTGTCAGAAATGAAACCCATATAGTACAAATGTATGTTATCTACCGCCCTTGATATTGCCATACATTATTTGATAAGCAAATCAACACTAGTTTTCATATGTTTATGTTGTATAACACTTGTACCACCTTATCTCAATAGTTTGCCTGACCGTTCTCTGATCTTGAAGTCGTAGGTTGGAACCCTCGCCACTCTGCGTTTGGCTGTCCCTGTCCTTCGGAATGGGACAGTGAAAACAAAGGGCTAGTGTTACATGGGGTGTGAATGCGTTGAACTTCAACTTGAAGCATCCTTCCTGTTAAATTGTCATACGTGTCAAGACAGGAAAACACTATTGCCCTTCAAAAACATTGGTAACGGCCCTATATAACGTTCATGCGCGGATCTAGAGGAGGCGAGAGGGGCCGGATCTCTCCCTATCCCCTGGAATTTGCAAAATATATACCAATATTGGTCAATTATGCTTAAGTTATCATTTTCACAGGGATAGGTTTTTGCTTTTTACGAGTTTGACCCCCTGGAAAATCGCCTCCCCCCTAGGAAAAAATCCTGGGACCGCTCATGACGTTAAACAGTAAAACAATCAACGAAGCTTTTACATGAGAATATGACGGCACGAACTGTTCTGATTTATTAATCATCGGGGGACGCTATCTGTCTATTGTCCCTGAATCCTATTCCCAGAATCGCTAAAGGTTTTCTATGGTTATCGGGTATTCAACGGCATTACAAACTTCTTATCGGTTATAATGTGTTAATAATGAACGTGCATTTCGATACCGATCTCAACTAGCAGTGACATTTGATAAGATTCCGAACTCAACCTTTGTGTTTTCAGCTTTTGTACAAGTGAATGACATTTTTTTCAATTTTCCTCATATTCATTTCTTTTCAGTAAAAATGGGAAGAGGAGTAGACAACCTAAGGATAGTAAGTCTCAACCCTATGGGACGGAATGGAAAGCAATTTATAGACTACCGTCGGTCTTCAGCAGACGATATTATTGGACAAGAGCAACCAGATATTCTCTTGTTGCCCGGGGACGAAGATTTCAGCAGTCACCACAGTGATACATACAATGCCANNATGCCATAAAGGAACAGACTAAAAACGAGACCGTTCTTCTATATGACCAAAGCCGCCTTAGAATAAAGACAAACACACCTGTCAGCATGCCGAAAATGATGCAAAACAATTGGGTCTGCCCTTTTTTCGAAGTTATGTCTCCACCCCCCACGCAGAGCGTAGTTAAGGAATTCCATTGCCTCACCTGGCATTATGAGGCAATTATGTGTACCTCAGAAGATCGCTACAAAAAAGGAATGGAATTTCTTATGATTGCTCAAATGTTTGCTCTTCTGTCAAATACGGAAATTCTCATTGGTGGGGATCTTGATCTTCCAAAAGTTAAGCTCACGGAAATGGTTCTAGAACATAATAAGATTATTGCGTGTGACATCGAACAGATCAAACCGTTTTTCCGCCAGCTGGGTTACATGGATGAGATGACAGATAACATCGTGTCACCTGGACGTCGTCTACGACAGTTAAATTTAATACCCTGTGGGGATCCACTGCGTCATTCGGACAATCCCGACTTCTTCTTCGCCTCGAAAGAGATGCAGTTAATGGAAACCAAACATTTGGAAACCAGATGCAAATCAGGAAAATTTGCGAAATTACAAACTCCATGCCATACGAAAGTAGAAACTCCATATTATCGTCCAACAAAAACAGAGATGTACGTACCACCACGTCCACCGAAGCATCATGGCGGTTAGATGCTTTCTTCGAGGGTCAAGGTCAAACAAGAAGTCATCGTTGTTATTGTTATTATTATTCTATTGTAATCATTGTAATAACATGTATTATTATTATTATTTTTTTTTTTATATTATTTATTATATTTTGATTGTTACTTGTATTTGTATGTGTTACTATTAGTCCGAAGAACTGACTGACTGTCTTTCGAGTTTATTAAAAGCGTACATGATTCATTGTAAATAAAGAGAAATTCTACAGACAAGTGACAATCGCTATATGAAGAATCTCCTTACTGTACCATAGAACTGATATTTTGTTTTTTAATCTTCAATCACACTTCCGCAAAGTAGAGTGTGAAGGTGATTCCACTCAAAATTGATTTTTGTCTTAGTTTCCTTAATATTCTTTTAAATAATTCGATTTGATCTTACATCTGAGTTTTCGGGGGTCTGTTTGTCCAATTTTCATAAAACTGATACATTGTATGTATTTGGATAGGGTCCATGGCGGAAGTTACCGGTCGGCAGGGGATTCTCACTCCTCAAATGCACCTGGTCTCACCTCTTGTATTTCCAGTGGACAGTGTATGTCCAACTCTTAATTTTGTATTCCTCATAGGAATTACCAGATCGTTAATCTTTCGTCACTTTTAGCGTCTAACATCGTCTCGCTCTCCATTCCCTGGAGATTGATACATTGTTATCCGTAATTTTCATGTAACTTCTATAAGGGTATTTATGTATTTATATATTTTATTTATTTATTTTTCCTTTATTTTTCATTTAGTAATTTTTGTATTATTAGAAATTGCACTTTCAATAGCCTAGATAATCGGATCGAGACGTATAATACTATTTAAAAGCAAATTGTAACCATTAAAAAACATGCATGTACTCTAGTAACATATACAGCAGATTGGTATCTGTTATTGTAGAATGCAGATAGGTGTTTAGTGGATTATTTACTTCACTTGTTGTTTTGCATCAATGAAATATTTTGGTTTTTTTAAGTTGTAAAGAACTTATTTGCATTAATGAGTAGTTCCTCTTATTGATTTGCAGGACGTACACTTATATATGATGACTTTGTTAGGTCTAGGTTTTTTTTTTTGTTGGTTTTTTTTGTTGGTTTTTTTTTTTTTGATAATATGTACCACAATTTGATTCTAAGAATAGTACGAAATTAGACTTACTTTGTATATTTAGTAGGCTTTTCGTGATAAATAATGTCAATACTTAAGGGGAATAAGATTTCAAAATTGAATCTAAGTTGAAAATCAATTTTATTTACGCATGTTTTATTTCTTGCTTAATTTTAGACAATATGAAAAAGTACAATTGAACCAAGATATTTTAATAACTAATGGGGAATGAAATTTCCCATAAAAAATCAGACTTTGCAAAACAAATGGGTTAAAATCGTTAGGAAATCAAATAGTCGGAAAATGAAATCCATTTCAAATTCATCAGGATTTCAGCATGTCATTGTTCAATATATGGGTGTTTCATTTTTCCTCTTTAATGTTTTTAAATGATTGCAGGTCTTGGGTTTATCCTGTAGAATAAAATGGAAAACATTCAATTCTATGGAAATTACGTATTTAACAACAATATGCTGTAAAATGAATTATTTATGCTCCAATTGATTCTCACGAATTTAGTTGAATGTTATGTTTTGTATTTATGTAATAAAATGTTGATGATTAAACAGAGTCCGTCTTATTCTCGTCGCGTATATACACACAGAAAGCCTTTAATGAGTTATCCCTCGGATCAAAAGGTCCTGGGTTCGAGTCTGTGCTCTGCTGCTGTTGGTTGTCCCTGTCCTTCGGATGAAACAAGAAATGTGAAAGTATATGTCGGCACTTTATAGAGCCTTCCCCGCTCAATGGCCATAAGTGCCGAGCATGGAACAAATTTGTCGCCCTTCGCTGGCGAACGTTGACGTTTCCATATAAGTGAAAGGTCATTTAATGGGACGTTAAGCAATAAAACAACCAACCTGTCAACGAGGAACAAAGTAGACGATCACTATACTGTTTTGATAACCTACATGCATATGAATCAATTTGTTACTGTAAATCCAGAAAATTTTGAGGAACTTTATTTTGGCGAATCGGTAGCTATGCAATTATTAGGTGGTCTCTTCATTGTGATTTATATGGGAAAAACAACATTTTGGCAACCCCTCATGTAGGTCACATAAAACAGGACTTCCTTTAATTCAGTGGGTCGCTAAGGCAGATTAGACTGTATCTAATTTAGTGGGAGAATAGTTAAATCGCATAGTTCATGGTTCAAACCAATTGCGAAGAGGATTTATCTCGTTTATATCATTTGAGCTAAACTGAATTTAACCCCAGGAACGTTTGTTTCATCCCTGTCAAAGTTGTCCAACTACTTCGCGTGAACCAATATGGCTGCCAAGTATTAGAACACGGATACAATTCCCAACATATCGTGGTTTTTTTAAACGAAAAATGTAAATCTTGTAGTATGAATGTCGCTACACATGAAATCTGTCGAGAAAGGTTCAGGCTGATTTTGTTACATGTTTTTTTTAAGTTTTGAAAGGTAATTATTCTATCATCAGAAATTGAATAAGATATTTCAAGTCCAACAGATATTGCTCTGACGTTTCTCTATAAAATTTGTTGAATAGATGTCTTCCGGCTTAAAAGATAATACCACGGCCCCGTCATTCTGAATGCGAGAGGATTCAGACTGGTTTAACTCAATTAAATGAATGTAGGCTTGGTTGATATGACCGCTCAAGTGGAGACGCTCCCTTTTCCGTGGTACCTGGTTTCACCCCATGTTTTTATATTCAGGCTTCTCTAAATTCGAATGTAGTCTCACGAATCTTCTGAATTTTATCATGTTTTTATTCATATTAAGTGAATGAACAATTAACAATATTCTAAAATATTCTTGAATGTTTGAAATAAAAAAAAATACTTATCTGGTTCTTTCATTTATATGGAGATGTTACCGTATGCCATTGATGGGCGACGAATTTTGTCTATGCTCTTTACTTATGGTTGTAGAGAAGGTACGGTGTTTTAACGTGCCGACTCCTACTGTGACACGGGATCTCCTTTTTGGCTGTCTCACCCGAACGACAATGGCAGCCAACCGCAGCGTGACTCAGCTTCGAACACCTATGCTCTCGATCAAAAGACGAACATGCTCATGTGCGGATCTAGAGGGGGGGGGGTCCTGAACCCCCTGGAAATGGCCAAATATATACCAATAATGGTATATTCTGCTTAAATTCTCATTTTTACCGGATAAGTTTTTCCTTTTCACATGTTGGAACCCCACCCCTGGAAAATATCGACCCCCTTGCAAAAATTCTTGATCCGCGCATGATGCTAACCCCTTGGCAACAGAGACCCCTAAACCACTCCGACAAACATAAGTTTCGGTATACATGTATATAGATTTTGATGCGAGAAGATAAACCCTGTATGTTATGATTGAGTTTTAACGAGTTATCTTTCTTGATACAATTTTTGGACGACTCGACTGCACATCAGCTTGTTCAGTGAAAAGTGCATAAAATGGTATGTCATTCAGCCTTATTTCCAGTAGATGTTATGGTTGATGTGTTGTTCTCTAGTTCAGTCAAGTGGTGACTTCACCCAATGCTGGCAATGGACTGTAAAATTTAACTCATGCTCGACAACATTTGCCATTGAGCAGTTGTGGAGGCCGATATCTACATTAAATCGGGAGCTCGGTTTTTTTTTTCTTTTTTTTCTTTCTTTCTTTCTTTTGCTGTCCGATCTGGGAACATTAATAAGAACAGTTGCATACAACAGAGACGCAAGTACCGGATGTGAGCACACAGGGGTAACGCCACGAATCTTGTACAAAAGGGTATCTGCAATGCTGTTTTTTGTACATACATACATACATACATACATACATACACACACACACACACACACATACATACACACATACATACATACATACATACATACATGCATGCATACATACGTACTTGCATACATATATACGTACTTGCACACACACACACACACATATACACACACACACACATACATACATACATACATGTGGCATAAAATACATATTAAGATTGATGAAGTATCATACAATTTGTTCAGCCAGACTGACTAGACCAAATCCAAATGATAGGAAGAATGCTATAAAATCAACATAAAAACATACAAGATGAAATATTTACTTCTGAAAAGAGTCTCATTTTATGTAGCAGCCTATGATTATGCATAACTGCAAGATGTAATGATTACTTATAACATGAACCTTCATCGTTTTAGGTTAGCTATCAAGGTAAGAAAAACAAGACATACATGCAGACGTAAAAGTGACTTTACTTAGAAGCACACAAACACAGCATGGTAGTAACTAAGCTCTGCACTATATATACAACACCTTGCAATCCAATATTCTGCTATCTTTAATTGGTACGGGGTACTACTCATATTACTTTTCTATGCTTCACTGTTTTGTTATGCTGTGAATAGTGAAACACTTGAAACTTTCGTGATATCATGTTCACTGCATGTATATTTTATGAGAAAGGGAAAGACGAGATGGATTTTTGGAGCACACTAAAAATAATTTGGCTGCAATAACGTGTGATATTACTTTCCTATACATCACGGTTTGTTATTTTATAAATAAAGAAACAATTGACCCTTTCAAAATATGTGGTGCAATCTATGTACATTTTCCGAGAAAGGGAAAGACGAGGTGGATTTTTCAGCCACCAGAAATAACAATTGAGTTCAGTATCGTACCTGGGTTGGATAATCATTCTATGATATCGATAAAGAAGGTTGATAGCCTTGAGCACGCCCGTTTAGAGGTACAATCTACTGTTAATCAGATCATGGGCATATGTCATTTTGACATTTTTACTGAGATCGTAAGGCTTCCTTTGAACATTTGAGACGCGTGTGCCATGCCAACAGGGGACGCTGACTCCTTCCGGTCACCTGGTCCCATCCCATTAGGAATTTGAAATTGTTTTCCATGTGAAGACCGTTATCATTACTCACCGTAGATTTTCGAATAGCTCTTGGTTCTTCTGTAATTTGTTTTTAGGTCAAACCAGCCTTCTGTTAATTAGCAATTTAGGGGCCTCCGTAGTCGAGTGGTTAGCGTGTTCGACTTCGAGCCGAGGGGTCCGGGGTTCGATTCGCGCAGCGCCACTCCGCGGTTGATCGTCCCTGTCTTTCGGATGAGACAGTAAAAACCGAGGTCCAGTGTCACAGTTGGTGTTGGCACGTTAAAGAACCC
>JACSZP010051610.1:450-22220 GCA_016161895.1 Pinna nobilis | reverse complement strand
GTACCCCAATTTTGACATTGAAACTGCACGGGTTTGTATTGCTCTACTCCAAAAATAGAAAAACCCTATATAATCCTCAGATATGCTAGTTAGTTTTTTTAGTCTTTTTATTCTGATGTCCTCTAAACAACTGCGCTAACATCGTAATCTTGATATAAGTTCTACGTGATCTCAGTCAACTGCGCGTATGAATGGAAGACAAATCTGGGGAATACATTAATCTGTAGCTGTCACTACTGTCCATCAAAGCCGAGGTCACTCCTTTTATATCAATATTACCAAGCACATATGAAATACAAGCAAAATTTCGAAGGAGATCAATGGGAGATGATTGTCGACCAATCAAAACCTAGAGAAATATCAACCAGCGTGTCTGTATACTCTTTTTTTATGCACGTGGGCGCTCTGACTGACGTCACCATTAGAATTGTTCCTTTATAAGACTGCAACATAGAGAACTGAAGGAGTAAAGAAACGAATTCTAGAACCGAAAGATAGGAAGACAGTTGTTTATATTACTATATACAGTTAAGAAATCTATCCAGATATTACGTGGAATAGTATAGAAATATATTTTTCTAAGCAGGATATATTACTAATTCGTGGTTTTAAAAGCAGCAAAAGGTATAAATTTGACTTTTTTCCCAGACTTTGTAACGTTTTACTTTGTTTTTATTTCAAGTCAATAAGTAACTTGTATCATTAACTTCAATGATTTGAAGTGTTAATTTTTAAATTGCATTATTGTGTGTATACTGTAACAACATATGTACTATTTTCTCTTTCAATATTTCAGATACAAGAAAAGCTGACATGGGAAGTTTTAATATGCCAACAAGAACACTGGTTGTAGTGAATTTCTGTATTTGCCTATCCTTGGGACACATTTTGGTAAGTTTATAATTTTAATGTAATCATTTAAACCTCTTGAATAATATGTATGCTTTTTACATTTTTTTTCTTTTTTTAAACAATGAAAAAGATACTCCAGACTTAAATTGAACATTAATTTCAGGGTTTCCTGTATGAGCTATAGATTAAATATAGTGAGGGTAGTAATTTAATGAAGTGTAAAAATAATAAAAGTATAAAATTTTTGAGAAATAAAATAAAATAAAACAGAATGCAAGAACAATGAAATGAAACTTTGCACCAAGTTTAATATTCATTCATAATATAATTCACATTCCAAAAATTAGCATGTTTTATATTAGTTAATAAATGTCCCCAAAAATTTCATCATCTTTTCTTGATTGGTCAGAGACACTCCTCTGGTTATCCCGTTCAAAGCGTGACAACCCGCCGCAAGCAACTTTATACCTTAATGAAAAGTTCACTGAGAATATTCTAGTACGTTTTCATTCATGACTTGAAGCTATGTCAGATTATCTAGGGAAAAAATCGAGTTCTTATTGAAGATTACCACTTAGTAATAATAGGACATGGGATAACTGTCACACCTGAACGAGCAGCAGATATATTGACCTCATTTTTAACAATAGACAAGAATGCGAATACTGTTATACTGGCCTACTGGGCAAGTTGCCAAAAATTCTCTTTGCCTTCGTATCGAAAGGTGGGGCTACGAGAAATTTGGCGGCATGCCAACTACAACATGCGGTAATGCGACTTAGAATTATGAATTAACAAGTGATAGTATGATTGACAGGTGTAGGGCAGAAGTATGAAGATAGGAAGTAAAAGCATGCATGATTAATTATTAACGAAATTCTATCATTACATTTTTTCGAATTTATCTTTGATCCGTCCTAAAACCTAATACTTGTCTTCATACATGTTTAATCGATTCAAAAAAGAAAAAGGCATTCTTTCCTTTATTGAGATAATAAATGTACTGTGCATGTGTATTTATATTCTTAATTTTCGTTGTAGAGCTCGCTCGGTGGACATAATGAGAGAAAAAGAGGCGGCGGAGGAGGTGAGGACATTTTATTTCAAATTGATAAATAATTGAATTAAAAAAAATATGTAGGATATTTATTCATACAAATAAATAACAATGAGGATAATTGAGCATATGTATAGATAAGAGAAAAATTAATTTTGACATTTTCATCGATGTAGAGTATATTCATATTTCACAGCAAATTACTACAAATGTAACAAGTCTTAAATCCTATTTCAGGTATGGGAGGTAGACGTCGAGAAGTATACTTCAAGGAGAGCGACATGTTACCATCTGTCACAGTGGCCTCTATACACGATAACGTGGTCCTGGAGTGTAAGGCCGGTGGTTCATCACCTACGATCCACTGGCTTAAAAATGGTCAAAGAATTCAACAGGTGTGTTTTCTATCAAAATATCTATTTATTTCAAGCATATTGGTTTTTTTGTTGAAAACCATGTTACTTCATATTTGAACGTACATAAGTATGTAAGTACGGTTTTTGATATTTGTAAGTACGGATTTTAACTACGCTACCGGTATAGAAGTAATTACGAATATAAAATATGCTTTGATATCTTATCTAAATTTAATAACTTATCATTGGCTCGATTTCAGGGAGAGGATCGAGATTATATGAACGATGAACCAGCTGTTGAGGAAACGATAAATGAGATGGGAAGTGGATTATTAAAGCTCGGATTTACAAACTCGAAACTATATCTAGACTGCGTCACCCATGATATGGAAGCAGAGTACACATGTGTTGCTGAAACAACACGTCACAGAATCTCTCAGACAACAGTTCTTGTTATAGGTATGCATTTTTTTTATACTTCAGACATTGATATTTACAACAAAGTAACATTTACTTTTCTTTTGTCGTTTTGATAAAAAGATCTTTTCAAATCTATAAGTAATGGAATTACATTTTAATCTTGAATTAAATCTTTGGTGATAATTTATATTCATAAGTCTGAAGGATTATGTTTTGTAATATATTTATTTTAGCTAATTATATTTACTTTAATTTTTACTTTAAGATATTAAATATTCGTTTTTTATATTTTCACGCGCAAATTCCTACTTTTGCTTACGCCATCTTTCTTTATATTTCAGATGACAAATCTGATAGGCAACCATCCCACGATAATTGTATAGCCAAGCGATCAAGCCGACGTAAGTTTTGGTTTCGTTACATGTTTAGAAAATAATTCTCATGTATTTGATAAGGAGATGTAAAGTAAAATCTCATTATTGACCTAAAAGTTTATCGTATTTCTACGAATAAGAACCATAAGGAAGTGGGAAACTAAAAGAGTCTTAAAAATACAAAATTAAGCAGCAATCTCGAATTTATAATCTAGATTCTTGTTTATCATGTGCTGGTATAATTAGTAGTTCAGTGGTTCTTATTTCGACTCTAACCGTTATCACTCCATTCTACAGACGAACCTGCCCGAGTTTACTTATGGACCAGTCATAGGATTGAAATACAGGGTGCATCAGTCCAGTTATATTGCCGTGTTGAAGGGCACCCAAAGCCTGCCATTGCTTGGTTCGACAAATTTGGAAATGAAGTTACAAGCGATAATGATGATTATGAGGTTAGTATATCTTTTACCTTACGGGTTTGGAAGACGAAAATATCTTTTCAAATTTTTGAAGTCCGAAATTATGTTTACGTGTCTTACAATCCTACAAAGATATTTGATGAGTAATTGTCTAAATCTTGATTAATTTTGACGTCGTTTGATTGGTCCATGTATTTTGAGTAAGTTTCGATAAATATGCACGTAGAACTATATGTTCGGGTGGACATTTATTTCAATTGATCATTTTGTTTTTTACTTTCCATTACTTTGAAAGTCGTCATATATTGCAAAAGGCGACTTTTAGACAAATAAACATGCAATAATGAAAAGAATGAAAATATTTTTAATGAGATATCAAATGGTTGTACATTGCCTACGAATATTTAGAGTTTAAACTTATATTCACCATTGACTAACAAAGCGATTAACAATGTATTTACGTTCCTGTTTTTTTTTTTACAACAGATTCTGCAAAATGGAGATTTACTAATAAGGAGCATTTCATGGACAAATATGGGAAGTTATTTATGCAAGGCCTCAAATGGTGCAACGGACCAAGTTTCAACCTTTTTATACCCAGTAAGTATCCATTTCTCGAAAAAAAAGTCTTAAGATAAGAAATTTACTGAACTAAACGGGCGTGGTGTCAGAATTGAGGACTGTCTTGACGCAATACTACTGCATCAATTAAGAATTTATGTATTAACTTTCTACAACTCTTTTGACTCTTTCTCTCAGAAAAGTAATCTCAAGAATGTCGTGCATAATCAATATCTCTTCATATCATCATATTTGACGCCCCGGACAAGATTAACTAAATTGTCATTTGTATTTGCAGGCCGCAAGTCCAAGGCGGAGGAGTGGAAAATGAAATACCAATATGAAGCGACCAACGTCTTAATTTCCATAGCTACGGAACTTACTGGGAAAACCTGTCTCTGTTCATCCGCGTGTTGTGTTGTGTTATATGATGTACAAGACAATCAGACACAAATTGTGAATCTCTCCTTTGTCTCGCCGATGACGTAACATGATGACGTAACTAAAAGTGGGTTGAAGGAACAGTGCACTGCCAATTGACAGCAGAGTTGGACTTATTATATTGATTTCTTCTAAGTGCAATGATTTTGTTGAATATTGTTTACTGTTTTACATAGTCAGTTTCAGTTTACACCATTATCATCCATACACTTTTAAATCCATTACTATCTTCGTATGTATGAATGAATGTGCTGCTCTAGTTTGGATCTGCATTTGTTTTGTATGTATGTAGCAATATTATTTTCATACAAATATCCTATTGCATAATGAATGTAGGTGGTTGTTTGTTGAAAGAGAATGCAACGCTTTGAACATATGTATAGATTTGTTCGGAATGACGTAGTATTTTATTCTAAGATGAATTGCTGGGTTGTATTATTTTGACATGAAATGTAGGTGATTGTAGGTGTCTCGGATCATACCATTAACTATGATCCTCAGGGTCGATTCTCGTACCACCTAGGTAATGAATTACAGAGCAAAGAGTAAATGTACAGTTTAAATGTTTGGAATGAAAGCCTGAGTGATATCACTTTACATATCGTTATAATTTATTGCTCATGATTCGTGCCATTCCGTGAAATTTAACATGTATATTTATGTACTTATTTATTGAATGAAATTTATTTATTGTAAGTATGCATATTGTGCTCAAATGAAAATACAAACTTAAAAATAAACAAATCCGTCGAAACATTCACTTTTGTTGGTTTTTGATATGTGTGTGTCTAGTGTAGTACAATTCTTTAGAGCAGGTGAACATTTTGTCCTTATGTTACCACGTGTTGAATAAATCAAGAAACTATGGAATGATATCTAACTTGACCTTTTCTGGTTATCTTTTATGCCTTAAGGTGGTAGTTGAACAACTGTTTAGCATCGGTAATAAAAGCACTGATCTAAAAACTAGGAACAAACCGGAAGTTCTACATCAATGTTAACTTTGCCGACAGGGTTTTGGAGTTCTATGGCATTTAAAGAATAACATGAAATTCATACCGTGTTAGTATCATGGAATTCCCATCACAAAACACCGATTTAAAAAGTCTCAATTGGCTTGTAAACATGAACAATAGATTTTTTCCTTTCTCGTTTAAAGATTGTGCATTTACTGATGTCACTTTTTACGGTTCGTCTGGGAGCAATCTTTATGCAAATGATTATAATCAAATTTGAGCTGTGCAAATGAGAAATTATAAGTCTTGATATGTCAGAGTTAACTGCCACTAAGATTTATGCTTGAGAAAGATACTACATATTGCCCCTACCTTAAATGAGTTTTCCCCCTGAGTATAGATGTAGGAGTACGAAGGGATATTCTAAACCGAAAGTCCTATATCATACAAGTCGGGATTTCATCAGCAATTCAAACCATGAACTATCGATTTTATCATGATAAACATTGGGGAAATAATTACCGAAACAAAACCAAATTACTGATATCATTATTCATCTCTTTCCTTTTTGGGTTGTATGTTGGCCTAAGAAAACTCAAAGGAGTACGTATCGTTGCGTTTATATCTGATATTGACAATTATTGTCTTGTCTTTGAGTGACTTATTCCATTGTTCAGTGGGGAAAAAGTCAAAATGATGACAAGGAGATTTAGTTTCCGAGTAAATATGCCTACACCGGTTCTCCAGAGACTAAGGGAAATGTTAATATTTTTGCGTGCCGTGATAATTACTGTATCTCCCTTTGATTTACATTTATCATAGGTGTAATTGAATTTGCTGGTATGGCAGCACAATGACAAATATGCACTTGGTATCCACGCCAAATTAGATAAAGTAGACGGACGATATATTGATATACATAAAATGATGACTGCGCACATATTGGTTTCTTGCTGTCTCTTCTTCTGTCTATCTCTATCTCTGTCTCGTCTTGTCTGTCTCTGTCTCGTCTTGTCTCTGTCTCGTCTTGTCTCTGTCTCGTCTTGTCTCTCTCTTTATGTCTCTATGACAGCCTGTCTACCTGTCTGTTTGTCTCTCTCCCCTCTTGTTCTTTTTTCTCTTTATATTTTATCAGGCAATTTTCGAGAGTTTTACGTGGACCATTCTTGTATTTTAAAGCAAGAGGACAGATACATTTGAATCCACAATTGAATATATCAAAATGCTCGTATATGACGACTGTATTAGGGTTTAGGTGAGATATATCTCTATAAAAATTGATCAAGATTGAATCAAACCCGGCAGAAGTGACAGGCAGATATAAAACTAATTCATGTCTTTTCACCGAGTTTTAATTTTTAACTGAAGAGACATCCATGCATACATGGGCGTTTGCGACGGAGATAGCATGCTAAAAAGCGGCGCCGACCTCTTCCAGATTTCTGTTCTCATTCCGTTTTGGAGTCATTTCATTCGTGTTGTGAGCAATATCCTTTTCAACTAATTATATTCTTTAAGACCGGATTGCCGAATATCCCGTCGAATTGTAATTTCAATTCAAGAGCATACAATATAACGACGCATCCTGAAATGCGGTTCAATCTTGTATATGTATTAAGAACTCGTCATTTAACGAAAATAGATCACATCGAATTCTCTTCGGGTTATTTTCGCCCTAGTCCACTTGCAAACCGTTTTACCCTGCTTTAAATTTGACCAGTCTCGTCTTAACTCTGTTCAATGAATTTGCAGTTTTAAATTCGCCGTTTTAACTCGTCTACTGATGATGAGGTCGAAAGGCGCGAAAATAAAACGGGGGCGAATATTTTCCAGTTTACAGTAGCTAAATATCCAGCAGTCATTCTGTTTTTTAATTAGGAATCACAGCATTTCTGTAGTGAAGCACTTATCGTGACTTTTATGTGTTTCCGTTATCTGAAAACATACCGGGTATCAAATAAATATGAAAAGTCGCAGAAATCAAGATTTAAGGTAAGAGTATGCCATTACTACCCCACCCATGTATATGTGGACGTGAGTCTAGATTCAGCATGCGCATGCTTCAGAATGATAAAATTACATACTTCCTGCACCTAGTTGCACAATAGTTCTGTAGGGTTTCCGTGGAACATTTGTGACGCTGACTCCTTCCGGACACCTGGTCCCATCCCGTTGGGGATTTGCGTTTGTTTTCCACGTTGAGGCCATCATTATCCTAGACTTGTCATTTTTAGGACTTAGGTTGTCAAGAATCCCCCAGTACTTCTTCAATATTACTTGGTTGTACTGCTGTCTAACGTCCAACTCAATAACCTTTTATTGATATGAAGACGGCATCGAATAAAGAGCTTTAGAAATTATACCCATGGAGGAAACATACAATCATTCCGCAGTGAGGGTTCTTTAACGTGCTGACACCGACTGTGACACGGGACCTAGGATTTACTGTCCCAACTGAAAAACAGGAAAAGACTGCCGCCTCTACCGAGGTTTACCGGTCTATATTAGATACGACATTTTACCACGCCATGACTGCTTTCAGTTTTTTGTGACACATTAATGAAAATAGAAATGTCATTCTCGCCCTCGTATTATATGCATTCCGGCCTCATTAGATAAAACATACAGATTTACTGCTCTGGCACATTTGGTACTACATAAAGCCTACTTATCACGAATTTCTCGCTTTGGAGTCTTTTAAAAACACAAATTACTTCCCACATGTTTTTTACCAGTGATGGAATAAAGAAATCTGAAAATAAGAACTGCAGATTTTTTCCGTCGACTTGATTACATGCCAAATACAGTGACTAAAAGCAAAGTTGCAGGGAGCCCGAGTTTGCACTCTTAATGATTTGAAGCTCTCTACCATTAGGAAAATAATATTCTCTAGGTTGTCTCTAGATCAATATGTTAAATTGCTTGATATAAGGAATTTATTTTAACCATACTGAGCACAATTTCACATCTTGCTGTGTTTTCTCTATATTTTCGCACGTTGCCGCTCTCAGCAAAGCTGTTGATCGCATTCTTCGATATCGCAGTGAATATTTTTTTCATAGTGTACATTTTTTTTTAAAAATGTATCATATTTCTCATTTTTCGATATCGTTTTGTTAACCGTCGCAAGTCTACTAAATGTAAGTAATTGCAATACTGGCAAAATACTGCATTAAATTGAAGATTGTGAGTTCAACTTCCTGAATTTTGAGAAGGATCACTGGATTTCTTTGAATCACAAAATTCGTATAATAAGCTTAAATTGAAAAGAAGAATAGACTGAATACATTAGTTAGTCGCCAAAAAATATGACAAGTGTGGATATAACAATCTCAAAACACAAATATACACAATAAAAAGAAGAAAAAATGGAATTCAAATATGTGATGAGTTAAGATGTAAGGAAAAAGTCAGTATTCCTTGTTTTGTATACCGAACCCGAAATATGGTCAATGGAAACCTCTGAAAATCAGTAAAATGACAATGATTCCATAATAAACCTAAAAAACGAAAGATCACCAGAATTAGGTATCAAATAATGTAGAGAATCTTCTTGGGTAATGACATCTAATTTTTAGTTCTTGACGAAATGAACTCTCCTTTAATATACATTAAATGTAAGTATTAAATTTTGTCTCCAATACTCTGCATCCTTCCTGGCTTTCAACTTCTTGCATTTTCGGAAACATGTAAAATGCTCAGATAAGATGTCCATGTATATTTAAATTATTGTCCTTAAAAATCAGTTTTAAGAAAAGAAGAATAGAACAGAAAAGGGAAACGTTTTGATGAGTCACCTATAAAAATGCTTGAACTGAAAGTACAATAAGTCGTCCGCAAGTTTCAATACTAACAATGGTATATTCTTATAATGGATCAAGGTAATATGTTAAATAAACAAGAAATATAATAGAACCCTTAATAAACTAGCCATGTAACCTAGACTGAAAAGTGTTAAGAATACATAATATCTACTAGATTAAATATCGATGGCTATTGTCCGGTTGAAATAGCGAAGGTATTAAGATATTTGACTGTATTAACCTGTACTAAATGATTTTGTTATGAAGTATCCAAAGCAAATTTTCGCATTGTCAAAGCTTCATAGTTGACCACCTGGGAACGGTCGATATGCTACAACTCACGTGTTCGCTACCTCGCAACTATTTACTTATTGTAGGATGGACATTTCCGTCTTCATCACATAATTGCGCGAGGTTTGATTTGCTCTGATTCAAGATATGTTAACAGTAAATATTACCCATACTCATGAATACAGGTCCCTTTCAACCACCAAACCCAAGGTAGACCAACAGAGAGAATTGATATCAGAGGGAGAATATGTAAATATTTACATTTTTGTGATCGAGATATGTGCTTACTACCCCCTTCAAGAAGGTTAAAGGTCATGGAATGTCATTGGTGGGATATATATGAACTGTAAATAATCCGCTTCCTCTATTTCGAGTACACTGAAAAAGAGATTAGAAATAAGGTTAATCAAACAAATCCATAAATGGATATACTTTTGTCTATGTTGTGTTTATGTCCAGGTAAATACTTTTAAAAGGGACGTCTAGCTACCAATGCTGCCTTCTGTGTTGGTCAAATGCTTGTAAACATTCAAATTACCTTTGATGTTATAGTACTAGAGGTACCGACAGGTACAGAGGAAGAATGAGTGTACGAGACAAAATACAAAAAAGAGAATAACCATAGAAAAAACAGAGGGGGAAGCAGGTGCCGTGGGAGAGAAAGTATCTCCTGATGACCTGTGAACTTTTGATTTAATTTAATTGTAATAAATGGGAATGAATGACCTCGAATGACCCTCATCGTTAGAAACGATTCAATAAAAGTACGTATGTTGTAATGAAGTATAAAATGGTCTCAATTTCTCATTTAAGATATGAAATAAAAATTAAGAATTAACCACTTTTTTCCACTCGATTGGTTGAGTCAATTTTGTTATAATTCTTAACAAAATAATTAAACCAAGGCGTGAAGTTACGAACAAATGAGTAAAAACACTTATTCAATTTTATGATGGCCAATTTGCATATGAAACCTAGATATCATTGTATTGGTATTGGTATTGTTGTTTAACGTCCCACTCAAGAATATTTCACTCTTATGGAGACCGCGTCACCGTGTGCCGGTGAAGGGCTACACATTTTACCTGTGCTCGGCATTGCTGGCCTTAGAGCAAGGACGGTTCTTTAACGTGCCAACACCTACTGTGACACGGGACCTCGGTTTTACTGTCTCATCCGAAGGACAGGGAAGACCATCGCGGAGTGGCGCTGACGCGGCTCGAACCCGGATCCTTCGATTCACAGTCGAGCATGCTAGCCACTCGGTCCCTTTCATTGTAAATTAGATGTTAACGATATCATTGTTAGGTTTGGTATCAAATTGCGATATTGTCTTTCGTGTTTAGATTGAATAAGAGAAAAAGTGAAGATGCATGCCAATGCATTACATGTATTGGGTATAAACATTATTAATGTAGGCATAAAATGACTAAATTCTAGAATTAAAATCAAGTTTAGAAATAAGTGTGTCTTTGAGGGCCTGTCGCTCTGGTAGTGAGGCCGTGGGTTCGAATTCGCGTCGCTCGGTGGTTGACATTCCTGTCCTGTGGCTGAGATAGTTAAACCTGATTTCTGCTGTCACAGTAAGTATCGATACGATAAAGAACCCTTACCGCCCGTACAACCATAAATACAGAACAAATGTATAGCCTTTCGCCGGCATTTGTGACGTATCCATACCAGTGAATTAATCTGAAGTCAGACGTGAAACAACAATATAACAACCAGCAAATGTTTTAGATGTTTTGAAGACCGAGGGCCCTTGTCGTATTAGATCTATTTATTATGTCACTCTGTTCAGTATTGTATAATATAATTGGGGTTTCCAACAGAAAAAAAGACACACATAACATACTATACTCTTAGTTTATTTGATGAAGTCTAAGATTTACCAAAAGTGTATGCAATTCTTGATTATAACACACAGCACTTTTGAAATCATTTTCCAATTCCACAATATACTGATTCAATTCATCACTTAATAACAAGGTATTCCTAATGGCCTCCAATTTTATAGATCTTAAGTATGAGAGCGACCGTAGATATGCAATGGCGGTTAGTTGTCGAAGTTGACTGCGGATCCAAATAGGTTGTTTTTTATGTTGACAACAACACCAACCTACGTAAAATTGAGATTAAATTGAAAAGTAGTTTTGTTAAATGTCAATACCGTGGAAGGATGTTGGTGGAAGAAGTGTAAAAGGGAACGATGGGGTGTTACAAACATTAAACACCTCTTAATTTTCCTCTATCAAAATCACAGATTAACTCGTTTTCACAAGTCTACTTAAGATTAATGACATATTATTTGGTGCATTTTTTGTTCATTTACACTTAATTTCCCATTATCAATGTGCAATTAGATAAAACGTGCAATTATATAAAAAAGTAATGCCTTTGATAACAATATCTAATGGTCTACACTTGTTTTGGTAATACATTTGTAACATTTTTAGAACATTATTTTGTGATTAACCGTTCTACCAGGACTACCTTGCATTTTATTTAGTATTGTACACTTCTACACTTAAATATATTCTTAACCTGGCACGAATATCTGTTTGTTATTTTGCTATTTGCTTTTAATTTGTTTATTGTTTTTTATTGTTGTTATTTGCTTAATCACCTAATAGTAAGTATGAATTTGATAAATCTAATTCATAGCAGATATCTAATTACCGCCAACACCCTAAAGTTTACGTCTTTAGGGCATCAGTTTATCCAAGTGTATTTTTCAAGGATAAACACAAAAGCATGGGACGGGATTTCAATTTTCGAACCGAGTCCAAAAAATAACATTATATCTCATCTATGCACTACAACCCGCTTTAGCAACTAACTGTATATAAAGATCACCTGGTCACAAAGACCAATTTTTGTTGTCACAAATAGTACCAAATGTGTACAAATCAACCTCTGTATGAAGACCACATTATTATTGAGACCAGTTTTCTTGTGCCCCTGAGAAGGTCTTTAGTCGTTTAGATACAAGTTGTAATGCTGGTGTTCTTGGTACAGTAATTGATATGTTCATATGTGTCTACATGTATTCCGTAAGCGTTTTTACCATTATGATTCATCAGACAGAATATATTTATATATTTACATTTGCTTATTTTATTTCCTCTTAAAGTAAGTAAATGTGTATGGTGTCTAACTGGTCATACCAGCCATTGCTCCTGAGGTAGCAAAAGGAGTGTGTTCAATGTCATAGCCGCTAAGAGCCGATGGATGTAGCTGACGTCATTCAACAATGCGGCAATGACGTAGCCCTTTGTTGCGGCATTGAACACACCCCTTGTTGTTGAAAATTGGACGTTCCTTTAAATGTCTGACACATAGCTCTTCGTATGCTTTTTTGACGTCAATTGATTGTGACGTCATAATAGAAAAAATGTTTGACGGGCCATTTAGTTGTGATGTCATAATAGAAAATGTTCCAAAACGTGCCGCGTCGTTGACTTCGGCGTTGACGGAAGTGAATGTGTTGTTTGCATCATAAAATCAATGATGAATTGTAACATGGAAAATTAATCATAAACGCACTAACGTGCATTTATTCAATTTTCCATTCAACCTGTATCCCGATATTAGACCATACCCGCCATAGCTTAACATTTTATTACTTAAATATTTGCCGTAAAATGTGAACATTAGAGCAAAACTATGATCAGATACCTTTTGAGTGAGGAGGGTAAATTATTCCAAATTCGAGCTCCAGAGTATTGAAAGCTTCTTTTAAATAGCTCATGGTTTGGACGAGGAATACACATGCCAAAGTTAGAAGATGATCGTAAGTGGTGTTGCTCATTAACTTGAAACTTAAACATATCCGAAAGATAGGGTGGACACATGCCATGAACACATTTATAAAGAAGCATACCCTTATTATACTCTGTTCATGTTCATCCAATCTAGTCTATCAAAAAGAGGAAGTGAAGGAGAGTCGTATGGCTCGTCACATATAATACGCGCTGCATACTTTTGAAGTTTGTGTACTCTCTCCATGTTACATTTAGACGTGTTTCCCCAAACTGTCAGACAATAATCAATGGATGGCAAAATGTAAGCATTGAAAAAGAGTTTTCTATATTCAAAATTTAGAAAGTGTTTTATTCTTTTCAGCAAGGCCAGTTTTGAGGATATGTTTTTACAGATGATATCAATATGTTTCTAAAACGATTGTTTATATACACTCGCTTTGCACATTAGAACAGGTCACACACTTTGGAATGGTTAGGAATAATCAAGTGCTCAAGTACTTGATTTTCAATTTTGGCACGATATTTGAATACAAATGTATATGCATGCATACATACGGCTCTTTATACGACGGTTTCAATATATCTTCCTGGCTACTGGTCTCCTGCACCTAGCATGTCCCCTCTGTTTTAATGTGCTTTTTTCTTTTATAATCTGTGTCTTTTCTTTGCCAATCTAACCAGTTATGAGTCTTACTGGGTTAAAACGACAAGGAGAACATATATCTCATCACATGTAACACTGATATTCCGTAACGGCCGACCAGGTCATAATGGCGATCGTAAAACTTTCGAAATAATGACTTCAATCTTACCATCTAATTGGTCGAAGAAATTCCGGTCAAACTTCTCCTTATAGGTAAGTCTCGTTTAACATATTGACTGAGAGGTGTCGTCATCAATAGTATATCTTCGAATATCTTATCAACAGGCGATGTATACCTCCATGTGCAGGTATTTCTCGAATATTGCTGCTAAATTGAAAAGTTCACAATAAGGAAATTGTATCTCCTTTATTGTAACATTTAGATCTACACCAATTTCTAGGTGTAGGCCAAGGTTTGTATCAGATCCTGCAGTGTCTGTGGTGTCCTTTATTTCAGGTCCATTTAGTTAGATGCATTCAACATAGTCACCAGTTAAAAGATCACGCTAAACTGTGTAATCATTATTTAAAACTATATAAGTTGTAAATGTGCGCATGTACACGTATGGGAAAGCAAGAGCACAGTTAGCACCCATTTGGATACCCACAGTCTGTTTAAAAACTCATTTACCAAACACAACCGACCTGAGGGAAGTTGGAATATTTGTATGGCGATCGCTTGCTATTTTTCTGAAATCAATTCAGAGTCTAAATTTTTGAAGCACACGATGAATCAGATTCATTAGAAAAGGATAATCAAAGTATTACTCCAGAAGTCAATCTATTAGGAATTCACATCGGATAGACTTTTACATGGTTATAAATCTCGCTCTCGGTCTCAAGTATATCAATTGTATTATATGCTATTTCTATGTGTTCTATTAAATGAAGTTTGATCAAATCCAGTAGTAGTGATTCTAAATTTAGTAGCCATGCATCAAATTGTTATAGAATAATGAAGTTACTACATAACAAGCGGTTACAAGATTTGTTCTATATAAATCATTGTCTACGGGAAAGACAGAGAATGCTAAGCAAGATGATGTACCATAAGAGTTTTCATTTCTTTAATAAAGATAAAAGATTCTACATGACTAATAGAAAAAAAAAACAGGAAATCATTTGTCATTGGTCTATTATAAAATCAATACAACTCCGTATATGAAATAGTCTGAAAAGTGAGGCAGTCTATCAAGAGTGAGATCTTTTATAGAAAAAATGTACTCTATTGATATGTTCATTTGACCCGTATGGTTTGTTAGTCTCACCTTTTAAAATCCTTTCACACCACTTCCGGTGTAACATTTGATATATAATTAAAGATATACTTAATACTTTTTCATTCATATTTCATTTTTATTCATAGTATCATGATCTCTCTAGAGAACTTTATCTACATAGTATCATGATCTCTCTAGAGACCTTTATCTACCGGTTTTTTTCATTGTAACCATCACGGCCTTCTATGAATGCTGTTGTTGCGTTGTTGTTTAACGTCCTATTCAAGAGTGTTTGACTCATATGGATACATCACAGTGTACCGGTGAAGGCGACACATTTTCTCTATGCTCGGCACTGCTGGCCGTACAGCAGGGAGGGTTCTTTAACGTGCCAACACCTACTGTGACACAGACCTCAGTTTTACTGTCTGATCCGAAAGACAGGGACAACCAACCGCGGAGTGGCGCTGCGGGAATCGAACCCCGGACCCTTCGATTCGAAGTCGAACACACTAACCACTCGGCAAGGGAGGCTACGACTACTATGAATAAAATATTTTGGACCGTTGTCATGATGCAGCTATTGATATATGTCAATTTCGTCTTTCTGTTCTTGTTTACCAGTATTACAGGATATACCCTTCCAGAATTCGACCCGACGGCTGCTTTACACGGAGTATGTGTTGCTTATCTTCCCGGAGCACCTTAACTCATCCCCAGTTTTATGGTATTCGTAGTACTCTGTCTAGATTTTAACGTGTTGTCGTGTGAACTAGAATTTGCAGCATTTGCTACTTAATTCGGGCTATGTTGTTGTGTGTTCTTCGCTTGACGATATTATAATATCTCCAACATCCAACAATATCATCAACATTTTTTTTTTCAAAACTCATTCTTCAAGGAAATCTAAAGAGGAGTCTATAATCAGCCTACAACTGATTTGTTAGCTACGCCCGTTTCATTTTTTTTATGTTATTGCATGTTCATGTTACGCTTGTTAATTCCTCGTTCAAGTCCTAAGTCGATATTCGAAACGTTATTGAAAAGTGAAGGATTTTTATCGCACCTATCACATTACCGTGACATGAGGCCTCGACTTTTAACGATTCCATTTTGAACATCTTCAAATCTACCTTTTCTTCTAATGTCGACTATTGAGTATCTTGTACTGGAAGTAAAGAAAGTGTGCAGGGTCATGTCTGATTCTAAGTTTTTCTCCCTGGACATACAATCATTTATATTACGTCGGTGTCGTCTTGGATGGAGGAAAGAAAGAAATAAATAGTACATGTTTACTGTTTGCTGTCGGTATTATAATTGACTTCATTGCAGTACATATCAGCCGTGATGATAAACTCTTATCACATAACATAATTTACATACGGGTCTCTGATGCACATGTATTCCGTCGCTAAAGATACGTATCTAGGCAGTGTAATTCTTACAACAGCCGCGATATAACCGAATATCTTACTGACAACTGAAATCTTGAAATGTAATTGGTTGTCTTTGATCACGTGAAACCGGTGGATATTCAATACAGCTCCGTGATTTTCTAATAGGGGGTTGCTGGGTTTTATATTGGGTTGATGCGAGAGGTATCTCCCGTTGTTGACACAGTTTCTGATCCCCAACAAAGATGGCGTCGAACGAAAGCAGATGCAAGGTCGTTGACACATGGGATGCGAAATTTTCTAATAAAAGGACTAAACAGAATGCAGAATATACATTGAAAGCAATCCATAAGTCTACTACCGTATTCCCCAAGTACTTGAAAGCAGGACACTTGCTTTAAAGGTAGGCATGATGATATGATGAAGTCCGACTGATCGAACCGCTTGACAATCTCCGAGGGGTGAGCGATACAGGGCATTGCCGTTTAAAATTTATTAATTTATGTAATATGATATAAGATAACGGTAGTCAGTAAAAGATATTCGTTAACTGGTTTACGGTTGACCGAATATGATTTATAGGCCTACGTGGTTTGTAACTTCCATATGGGGCTCGAGCTTCGCTCTTGCCCCATATAGAATTTGATAACCACGAATATATCATATTTGGTCAACTGCACACCATGTTACTAATATTGTCAAATGCTGTGAGAATTAACAGTTCCTACCTTCCTAGTTTTTTACTCTGATATATATTTTAGAGTGGGACATTTGGCAACAATATAACCACGAACCAATCTACGTATAGAGACGATCACCCATGCCTCTTGATCATCGCACTGCCAATTAAAGTTATTTTGAGAATGAACACTAGCAAAATATTCAAAGACTGTAAAAATATGTATTTTAATTTTGTATTGTGTAGTTGTCAATCTTTGGGCATAACAAATGTTTTATAAATAATCAATGCTTTATAATATAATTTATTGACATTAAAATTGGTCAAGTTGATTCCATTGCCAAATACACAGTAGGATTAACAATATCGACTTACCTATATTTATATTTGAACTGACATTATTTTCATTATAGTTAATTGAAAATTGTCTGCGAATCATTCACAATAACATATCAGAAATAGAACTGAAGGACAATAGATATAAAAATTGATATGGAAGTCGAATTATGCTTAAAAGACATATTGGTAATTCCTCATCCCTAGACTTATTATAGAATATAAGCATTCAGAATTATAGGTTAATCTGTTAGTCGCATTTTCGTTTCAACAACGTTTGGACTAAATAATATTATCGGTCAATCGATCAAAGATTTACAAACCCTGCTGTGTGTGGGTGCCTAGATAAATGCATCGTACTGCACATATTTATACATGTTTATATTGTGTGTTTGTTTTATTTGGTTGTTTAACGTCACTCTCTAGAATATTTGTCCGGTTGGTTGTCGTGTTGTTTATGTCCCACACTTTTATGGATGCGTCACTGCGTGTCGGTAAAGGCAACACATTTTGCCTATCCTCGGCACTTATAGGCGTAGAGCAGGGAGAGTTTTTTTCTAAAGTGCTTACATCTAGTATGACACGGGGCCTCAGTTTTAACTGTCTCATCCGACAGACAGGGACAGCCAACCTCCATCTGGCTTGCTCTCCAACCCCAGACCTCCCGATCAGAAGTCTAACACGCTAACCACTAGGTCACGGCGGCTCCTTGAGAATCTTTAATTCTGGCGGAAACGTCACCGACTCTCAGTAAATGGCTTAGAATGTTTACACATGTTTTGCACTATCGGCCGGTGATAAGTATGGGGTGTTTATCTGGCCAACAATATCTCTGCTATGTGGGGGCTTTTGAAAGTAATAAAAGCTGTATTCGGTTAAATTTCACATGCAGATTGTATGCAATATCTTTCTTCATAAATATCTCAACGGAAACCAAAGTATCCGTAGTGCGTTTAATTTCGAAATAGATATTCTGATCATTAATAATTTTTATTTCGGTAATTCGACAGAGATTCCCTTAACCGCATTAAGAAATTAATTGTGGTTTCCAATACAGTATTGGCTGTGGATTGCTTTGAGCGATATTGCTTCTAGTTATTCCATGTTGATGCGAAAACCACTTATTATTTGTAGATAGATAAGTAAACTTCATATGTCATTTTTCAAAATTGTTTCCGTGTCACGAAGCATGTGCGCTTGACCTAGATGTCACTTGCAAGTTGCGTTTTGATTGAAAATTACAGTATTGCAATAAGGTAATTGCGTTTAAGGAACTTCAGAAATATGCACATATATCTTCAGGGATATTTATCATATTTTTAGGGGGTAGTGTTGATTTAATAATTACAAACTACAACTAAAATATCCGTCATTGAAAACCCATGTACCTTTACGGTTCTGATGGAAAGACATTTAACACTCACTTCAGAGACAACTGTCGTAGCTACGTGTTTAGCGTTTTCGTCCTCTGAGCCTAATTGTTAATCTGCTGTTTAAATTTTAACACCTGGTTAAATATAACCAAGAACTGAAATAAAACCAACAGTTAAATTTTTATTCGATACAGTTTAATTGTTGAGATTGAATTCAACCTTTGGCTATACAATTACAGAGTACGAAACGGACTGCTCCGTTAACATGTTCAAGATAAACGGCTAACGAGGGATATGACCGGTCGACAGGGGATGTAACTGTTCAACGGGGATGTGACCGGTCAACGGGGGATGTGACCGGTCGACAGGGGATGTGACCGGTCAACGGGGGATGTGACCGGTCGAGAGGGGATGCTTAACCCTCGAGCTCCTAAGCACCTTACCCTGCTTCAAGTATACGCCCATATTTTACCAACTGTTAATTCTGTATACCTTATAGGAATTATGATATTGATCACTGTTCGTTACCTTTATCCTCTCACCTGGCTACTTTATTTCTACACGGCTGAGTTATATTTAATCCTCGCTTAAATCTAACGATTAATTGAACAACAGGGCTCATATTGGGAGGCCGTAGCTTTGAATCCGCTCTGCGTTCTCGGCTGGCTTTCTCTGACCTTCGGATGAGACCGTCAACACCAAAATGCCGTGTCACGTTAGGTTTCGGCACAGTAAAAATTCTCACTACTTAATGGCCATAAAATCTTAATATAAGCAACATTTATAGCCTTTCATCGACCTACATCGTTCATATAAGTGAAAAACTCATGTCATTGAAGGTGAAAAACAATAAAACCAAACAGACCAACTTCACTTCAAGTGCAAAGCGCTAAGCTAGCGAACAGTTGCAACAGATGCCAACGACTCAGGTCCTCATAGTCCAAATTCGAACGGTAGACCTTCCACACACGAGATGATCCCTAAAACCACGAGACCGCCACTAGTGCAGCACCAGGTCACTTCCAGTCCACAAAATATGTATTGATGTCCGGATATTTCCAAACGCAAAAGTACAACAAAAGTTCAGCATAATTTCGTCATAGACATAAAGGTTGAAATTGACATTACGACATATCTCCGATACAATCGAAATCAACTAAGTATAAATACGGCAGATTACATAAGCAAATGCTTAGAAACACTGTACATATATCAGATATTGATTAAGCTAAGTGGTAGACTTGCGTCATCTGATCCACAATAATCTCCCTCTTAAACTGGCAAATTTATTTTGCTTAGTAATTTGGACATAAAATCAGAATCATTGATTTCTATTCAGGAAACAAATGACACGGAATGGGTTTTATTATGTATAATCACGGGCTCACGGCAGTATTTGGTCTGTTGATTCATCTTAGATGCATTAAGTATAAAAGAAGAATATGCATTCATGAAGGAACGAGCATTAAAGTAAATCATTTAGCGTTCTATAAATTCCAGGTATGCGATTAATATACAATAACGAAGGTATTTCGGGATTTCTTTTGATTCCATAAGTTAATCTTTATTTTTGTTTACCCTCACATTTTTCGCAGTGTTTTTCTTATATTGTCAACAAAGGATGCTTACTCATCCTCGGCATCTGATTCCAACATACGTCCGTTTTTGCTAAACTTTTAATTTTGTATTTTACAGGAATCTGAGTATCAGGCCCGGCGGAAGCAATTTGACTTGGGGGGGGGGGGGTTATGTATATATTGTATATCCTACAATATAACGGAGACGTATATAACACATGGATATAACACAGGAAGTCGAAGACTGACCCCAGGGTCAATTCTCAATGTTGAAAAATGACCCTGGGTCAATTTTCAATGTTGAAAAATGACCCAGGGTCGTTTTTTCAACTACTTTTTCCCAAAAATTTGGTGTTGAAAATAGACCCACCCGTTAAATTTTGATCACTCATGGGGTCAATTTTCAACGACTTTTTCACTTAATTTCCAACTTTGGAAATCGAGGTTTTTATGAAGTGGGGTGGACAAGTGGGTAGGTATTTCAACCTCCACCCCCCTTTCCATCTAAGGCCACAGAGAACAAAGGCGGATCTAGGAACTTTTCAAAGTCGGTGGGGTATAAAAGACTTCGATATTTTTTCTTTAAGGGTATTTTTTAATATGTACTCCCAGAAAAAAAAAGATAGAATTGGAGGCATGTTGTGTTTACATTGTATTTCCATCAAGAAATTCATTTGTTTTCCTTGTTAAAGACTACCTGTCAACATGTCATTTGAAGTGAACGCAAACATGTAGGGACAAAATAGATCCAAACGATTTACAGGCATATATAAATGTACACTGGCGAACGATGCGGGCTGAAACTTTTGTTAGATATTCTAAAAAAAATATCTATAATTTTAAAGATATGATATAAGTTGACAAAAGAATTCGGCGAGCAAATTGAGCCGGAAAATTATGGGAAGTATTCAATCCGATTCTTTTAAACTGTGATTTTATTTGTGATACATTATATTGTATAGTATTAAAAAAAATAGCCATAATATTCCTTCTATGCCCAGGCTAACCACTTTAATATGACCAGGTATAGTAGTATATGTGCAAGAAAATTTATTAGAAAAGAAAAAAGAAAAAAAAAAAACGTTCTCCTTTCATCCACCACCCCTTTACACACATACACTCCCCGACTAATGCCATTAGTGGATTAAACGATGATGGCTAGAGGTCGGCCTCAAATTTATGAACACACACACACACACACATAAACACACACACACTCTCTCTCTCTCTCTCTCTCTCTCTCTCTCTCTC
>JACSZP010051609.1:0-10294 GCA_016161895.1 Pinna nobilis | reverse complement strand
GAGAGAGAAGTGAAGTCTCCCTCTTATTCAGACCAAGTGCTAGGCCTGCTAACCTAACTCATGGCTCATCCTGTAGGTAGCTAATCTAGCCATTGACTAATTTGGGGGGAAATTGGTTAATTTTCCGGCTAACAATTTTTTGTTGCTTTGTAAAAAGGGTATCTGCTAATTGGTCTCATATTTTCAAATAATAAGTTAGGCCTAGCTATTAAAATCTGATTTAGCAATGAAGGTCAAGAAATAAAAGGGAGACGATTCAAATGTATAGGTAATAATGCCCAAAGTGGCTGGCATATGTCAATCTATGTACATTACCAAAATATTTCACATAATGGAAAATGTTCATTGGCTAATAGAATTATCCATTGTCATAAAAAAATCTTGGTTGGCAAATTTTTTGGCTAACAATTTTCTGAGTCCAGGGTGAGCCCTGTCACTGAGAACATCACTGAAGTTTCCTGTTCTAGGGACGAGACAGTAAAATGATCAGTGTTAGCATTTAAAAGATCCCCTTTCTGCTCAAGTGCCAAGCAAAGGTGAAAACTCTAAGTCCTTCATCTGTACATTGTGTATTTGGTGGAATGATAAAAGAACAAAGAAACGTGATACCTTAAACCAACCAGGAAGTCAGCTGTGTTTATTTTGACATTCATTTCAGTTACATGTGTATGTTTCCAATGTGTTTTATGATTTATCTTCCTCTTATATGAAATCAACAACTCTTAATTCACAGTCCAGCTGTTTGTTAGTTGCACAGTTGTCTAATATCTCTTTATCTATATACAGTGCGAATCTAGGCGCACAGATTTCTCTTATTTGCGGGAATGAGAGCTAATTTTGCAGATATCATGCAAAGGCACAGTCTACCTGAAACACCGTATATGAAGATCATCAACTGGTGTTGAACACCTAAAAACACCTTCAACCAATTTGGAGTTTTTTTTACCAAGGTTATTTTTTAAGGTGGCCTGTTTGAATAGGTTCCCTTTATAAAAAGATAGAATTTAAGGCAAGTTTGACTTTAACTCTAGAATAGGATTTTAAAAGGCAATAAAATACATGTATGCACTATTTGAATAAAGAGGCTACAACCTAGATCATGTTCTTGTTGTTGTATTCTTGTTTAACGTCCCACTCAGGAATATTTTACTCATGTGGAGACGTCACCGAGTGCTGGTGAAAGGCGACAAACTTTGCCTATGCTTGGCACTTATGGCCATAGAGCAAGGAGGGTTCTTCACCATGCCAACACCTACCGGTACTGTGACATTGGACCTCAGTTTTTGCTGTCTCATCTGAAAGACAGGGACAGCCAACCTCAGCGTGGCGCAGAGCGGATTCGAACCCTGGACCCTTCGATTCGAAGTCAAACACGCTAACCAGTCAATCATGGTGGTCCAACCTAGTTCAGGTAAGTAACTGCATGGTGGGCACCAGATTTGAGCTTTAGATAGTTTTGTGCCATATTTTCTCTAATGAAAGCCCTGCTCTAATTCAGGCTCCATCCCTGTGAAATAATGCCCTTCCCTTTAAATAAAGGCACCCCTTGAAATGAGGCCATGATAGCTAAATCAGTAATTGAGTAAAACTCTAATAAAGACGCCCTGTCTAGTGAAAGTCTTAAATTTTACAAAATTTAGGACTCCTCTAAATTTGCAACAAACCCAAAAAAGAAGCCGTAATTAGTTGAATCATGGTAAATTCTTTTTTCAACAAGTGTTTATTTCAAAGAAAAATTTTTTCGTAGATATACAGATCACGACAACATTTGAATTCTTACACCAAAACAGGAAGTTCCATTGTAACAGTAAACTGTGTGCAACAACAGATTGTTTTCATGAATCGTAAAGGAAAAGTAAAATGACAGTTGACATGTGATATGCATGCAACTTCCTTTATCTCTTTTTGTCATTGCTATTGTTTAACGTCCCAATGGAGAAAATGGAGACATCACAGTATGCTTGTGAACAGTTATTAATTGTCGCCAATGCTTGGCACTTACGGCAATTAAGCAGCGAAGATTCTTTAGCTTACTGATACATGTACCTACTGTAACATGCCTTGGTTTTGACGACCTCATACATGAAAAAGTCTGAAGCACTAGGTTCATTTGTTGGTTATATTGTTGTTTAACGTCCCACTTAAGAGCATTTCACTTATATGGAGACGTAAGCATGTGCCGGTGAAGGGCGATAAATTTTGCCTATGCTGGGCACTTATGACAGTAGAGCAGGGAGGGTTCTTTAATGTGCTAACACCTACTGTGACAGGAGACCTCGATTTATACTTTCTCATCCGAAAGATACGGACAGCCAACCGTGACATGGCTTGGGCTCAAAAGCGTGGATCTCACAATCAAAAATCGCACACGCTAACCACTATGCAATGGCACATGTATGTATAATTGTGGATTTACAATATGGATGTTTACAATAAGTGTGCAGTCGATCATGTCTGTACAAGAATTTTTAGTTCATTACAAATAAGGATGTTCACAAAGTGATAAATTTCAACCCTCTAATCCAGGGCATGATAATATAAGAATACGATGTAATTCAATGAAAACCAATACAACAGTATTGGATATTAATAGATAAAAGATAACAATTAAACAGCTTTTTATATGGCTTATAATTCCTCATTCTTTACTCGGTAAGAAACTTTTGTATGTAATCACGATCTGTGTGCAATCTTTGATCTCCAAGGATAACATAAAAAATGACTCAGTGGTAATTGTGTTTGCCTTCTCACCATGAGGTCTTGGGTTCAAATCTGTCTCATACTGCAGGTGGCTTTCCCCGTCCTTCAGATGAGACAATGAAAAACCAAAGTCTTTGTCACAGTAGGAGTCAGCACATTAAAAAGCCCTCCCTGCTCTACGGCTACATGTATAAGTGCCGAGCACGGGCCAAACTTGTCGCCCTTTACTGCCAGAGAGGGATGTCTCCATATAAGTGAAAAATTTCTACGTGGGACATTAAACAACAATACAATAACCAAGTAAACAAGGCACATCATACACCTGTCGCAAGTTTTGTTACAGGGAAAATGACAAAAAATGAAACAACAAATTTGTGTGCTCCGGACAATGGAAAAAAAATTCATTTTTAACGAAGGGCAATAACTCTGTAAAAACTGCAGCTAGAGTTAAGGTTCTTGGACAGTGCACTGCGCCTTGTGGTGGTCTTAGTGTGTATGAAGTTTCATGAATCTATCATGCACGGTTTCAGAGTTATGCTCCGAACAAAAAAAGTTAACGGACAGACGGACAACGCCATACCATAATACGTCTTGCATTCGATGGGTGTATAATTAGACCAAAAAAACATTTGTTATGTTGTTGTTTGGTAAATAACTCAAAAATCTTTCAGTCTATGGAGGAGTCAAATAATCTTAGCAAAAGGCTTCAAATTTTGACTGATGTTTGACACTTAACTATTGCCATCGAGCAGCAAGGTTTCTTTAATTTGTAACAAATACAAGATATCTTTATTTTTACTGTCTCATATGAAAGCCTGGAAAGGTAGCCTTGGTAACATCCACAGAAATTCAAACTCAAGATCAAACTTATATTAAAAGACCAACTTATCATAAAGAGCTACTTTTTGTGTACATGTTTATCTATCAAATTAAACGCCCAACTCAAGAATCTATCACTTACAAGGTGACGCCATGGAATGCCAACCAAGGCTCATTTTGGCATATGCTCAGTACTTTAGGCATTTGAGCAATAACTTGGTTCTTTGATTTACTGACAACTAATGTCACATGACATGGATTTACTGTCTCATCTGAATCGCAAGGAAAGCCAGCCCCTTTTCTGCCGAGCGGACTTGAACCCATGACTTCACGATCTGAAGGCAAGCATGCTACCAAGGAACCATGACAGCTTTCAAAAAAGCATTGTTAACACAGACAATGTAATATGAAAACTATATCTTACCCCCCTTGCTTATATAAATAGCCTGCTCTTTCATTTCTTCTGGTCTGAAAAAGAAAACAATAAATTAGAAAATTACAAAAACTCCATTACTGGTCCCTGACCAGTTCTGGTCAAGTACCATTTTTGCCAACTTTTTTTGTTTGTTTTTGCATTACACCACACTTGTCCATCTTTCAATCATATGATGGTGGACATTTTTCATTGGTTGAGGAGAGAAGCCCTGTTACTAATGTAACTGGGAAGAGACCACCAGTCTTCTGGCATAGGCCTACTTTCTCTCATAATCAACTTAAGTCCCAGTGCGGCTTGAACTCACGCTGACTAAAGGTCAGAAACTGAGTGGTTTAAAACGCAATGCTCTAACCGATTAGCCGCTAAGGCCCCATCAACTAATCTTACATGCAAAGTGCAAACACTTGCACAGTTTCTTTAACATCTTTTTGTGTTTTTAGGAAAAAAATACATTACGGATTTATTGGCAAATATAACAAATAATTTCTCAGAGAAACCAATAACACTGAGTAAAAAGAATGAGACCAGACTTGTACTAAGTGAGAATTAGTCTGTGACCAGGAACAGCTTAAGACACAAACTTTTTAAATATTAAGAATGTCATCATTAATCTGGTTCAGGTATGCTCAAACAATGTCATTTATTTCAAAGTCAAGGTCAGGGTCACCGAAATTTGGTACCAAAAGGAAGGTTGGTTGGTTGTATTGTTGTCTAATGTCCCACTCAGAAATCTTTCACTTATATGGAGACATCACCATGAACCGGTAAAGGGATAAGAATTTTGTCTACAGTCGGTACTTATGACCAGATAGGATCAATCATCTAATGTGCTGACGCCTTACGTGTGTACATAGGACCTTAAGTTTTACTGTCTAATCCGAAAGAAAGGGACATCGACCAAAAGGGGAGATGGGAGCCTATGGAGAATTTGATTGGTTGCAGTGAAACAAATACTCATGTCTCACCACTATCAGTGAAATAAATTGTTTGTTATATGGAGATACCAAGTCAACAAAGACTACTCTTCATTTCATTCAAATAAACTTCAAACATTTTTTCAGAGAGAGAAATTATGCAAGCGAGGGAGATATGAAGTTTTGTGCCTACAAACGGCACCCTGTAATGTACATTTTTTTCTATTTACAGTTGGGGGCCACAGTGGCTGAGTGGTAAGCATGTTCCTCTTTAAAGCGAAGGGTCAGGGGTTTGAATCAGTGCATGGCCAAGCTGCCATTGGCAGTCCCTGTTTTTCAAATGAGACAGTAAAAACTGAGGTCCCGTGTCACAGTAGGTGTCGGCACGTGAAAGAACCCTCCCTGCTCTACGGCCATAAGTGCCCAGCATAGGGGCAAAATTTGTCGCCCTTCACTGGCAGAAGGTGACGTCTCCATACGAGTGAAATATTCTTGAGTGGGACGTTAAACAACAAGACAACCAATTTACAGCCGAGCCTCGTTAACCCAGATGCTAGTGCTACATCTTCCAAAAAAATTTCCTGGTAATAGAATTTTCAGACTGTATTAGTTACCAGGAAGACACTTCATTTATACTGACAATTTCCTTGGGAACAAAGGTGTCTGGATGAACAAGGCTCCGCTGTATAGAGTGACTGCTGGGATCTGTAGTTGTTATATTATCACTGGGTTATCTCCCTTTAATGAATTTTAGGATATGCTGGTCAGGTTGTACTTACTGATGTGGAAGGCGGCAGAATCTGTATGGGCGTGGATGGCTCGATCTCGACTGTGTCATCAGAACTTCCATCTGTGCTTATATCATAGTCTGCAAGAATAATATTACAAATATAGCAAAAACACTTGACTACAATCACCTTTCAATCAACTCCTTCTAATATAAGCCAGGTAAATTTACTTGGAATATTTTGCTGACCTTCAGCATCTCTGAAGGCTCAAATGATGTAGTCCAAGTGCATGATTTAGGAAAGTGGGCGAAAGTCCAAGTTAGGGGTCACTAGGTAACAAGGCATGGTATATAATAAAAGTTCTGGTTACTTATAAGCTACAATTAAAGCAAAGCAATTCCCATCTGTCTTAACTCCTAAGAAACTACAAGAAACTACAGACTGGGAGAAAAGGTTGTTGTTCATTTATTGTCCCACTCATGAATCTTTCACTTGTATGCAGACGTACCCAATACAGGTGAAGGGTGACTAATTTGGCCTAAACTCTGTATGGTATGGTGTTGTTGTTTAAAGTCCCACTCAAAAATATTTCACTCATATGGAGACGTCGGTGTGTGCTGGTGAAGGACTACAAATTTTGCCTATGCTTGGCACTGTTGGCCATAGAGCAGGGAGGGTTCTTTAACCTGCCAACACCTACTGTGACACGGGACCTCGGTTTTTACTGTCTCATCCGAAAGACAGGGACGGCCAACCGCGGATTGGCACTGCAGAATTCGAACCCTGGACCCTCCTGTTCGAAGTCGAACACACTAACAACTTGGCCACAGAGGCCCCAATTGGGCCTAGTTCATGTATACATGTACTTGTGAACTAACATATAGTTATCATAAGCAACAGGTTACTATACTTCTTCATGAAATATCGACCACAAAGTTGTACAAGCAGGAAGGAGAATACTTTTTTTCATTTTGCCATTACATTTTTACCAGTATCATACGGAAAATAAACATTCACATGATCGCTATTGAAAAACTATAATAAGAATTGCATCCGGAAAATCACAGAAAGCACTTGACAGATGTATATTTTAACGAGAATCGGAATAGCCCAAATTACGGGACAACAAATTTCATATATTGTGTAAGGGAAAGCAGACAAGAGTTGTCAGAAGGCAACAAAGCTCACCAAAGGTCATAAAAAGTAGGTCAAAGGTCAAGGTTAATAGTCAGAGGTCATGGCCTTAAATGAGAGCCGTAACCATGAGGAATGATCTATCAACATGTCAATATCAAAGCCTTATCCAGCTGTCCAGGGCTCATATTTTGGTCGGAAATACATGTATAATTACATGTATAGGTCAGTTAACTGGTATGCATTGTAGGTTACACACAACCTACGTGCAAAACCCATTTAAGTCGACTGATATGTATTTCTAACCAAAATACAAGCCCCTGTGTTTTCTGTAAAAAAGACAAAGCCCAAGTTAAAGTTTTGTTTACAGATGTCCACATAGCCAAAGATGACAATGACGACAAAAACATCTTTCATCCCATTGAGTTAAAAATAATTCTGGTGTCACATTATAAAAGTTTTGGCACTATGATAAATAGAGATTCTAATCAGAATGTACATTTGACACATGAAAATTCTATTTTTACCATATAAATATATATCATTACACATGTAACACTAACTTGATCCTTAGCGCAGAATCATGTGGAGTTGACAGGGGCTGATCATCAGACAAAACGAGAAGTGAAGCGTCAAGTTTGATCTAATGATCCGCCCCCATCAACAAGATGTGATCCAGTTCTTTTGATCAAGTTAGTGTTATAATGATAAATTTATTATATACCGTACCATTCCATAATAAACGAAAACTAACAACTAAGGAAAATAATTGAACATGAACTATTATTCAACGCGTATAAACTTGTGCACAATTATTACAGTCTAACCTACCTTAGCAACCCACTGAATTAAAGGAAAACCAGTCTTATGTGACCTAAATGTAAGGTTCTCAAAATGGGTATTTCCTATATAAATCACCTGAATTAAAAGACCACCTGTCATATGTGACCCTTTTTGCTCCTTCCCTTGGACGGTCTCTTAAGACAGGTTTGACTGTATTCAGAATCGTCACATTCAATGCAACAGATTATTGTGCCAAAAATATCAACTGTCCAAATATGAAATTATTTTCATTGATCGTGGTAGTTCTGGTATTGTTGCCATGGTGAAACCATAGGCGTGTTTTTTTTACTACTTTATCAGTTTCAGAGAGGGGTGATATGGATTCAGAAAACCACAGTGTGGTGATCCGGAAAGTCAGATCACACTCTGTAAAATTAACAGTATCACAACTCGGAATATTGATAGGTATATAATAAAATCTGTTACCATAGTCACAGTTTGGTAGACAAACAGAGAGGAGACAGAAAAAGACCCATATTTCTTCAAAATCTGTGATAATGGAGGGGTGAAACCAAAAAAAAAATATCAAAGTGGATAAATCAACCAGGAAAAAGAATATGTCAGACATGCCTAAGTCTGCCGATCCGTAAGAACAGCCATCCTCGCTATAATATTCACTCTCATCCTCTATGTACAAAATATCCATGTCCCCAAAACTCGTAAGAATGAATTAATCCGTAAGCATGAGTTAATCCATGAATTGTAAAACGGTTAAGTACATCCCAACACTATGTCAACTGTACACTGTGTTTCTACTCATGAGGCAAAGCGTACTTAAGCACATCATATGGCGGCTAACAAACCCATCATCAATTTCCTGCGGTTAGATAGGATAGTTAGAGTATGCGTAATTGACCTTTATTTGTTTTCCTATAGACAAACAATTGATCAGTACTCATAATTTTTTTCATGATACATGTACATTTCATCATTTGTCCATGCATTCTTGCATTAGTGGCTACAACTTTCCAGAGCACACACATGTACATTACATGTTCCTTGTATAATTACTTTCCAACCTTGCAAGATTTCTATGGGGAAGATGTTTCGATTTTATGGGGGAGATTCTAAATTTTACTAAGGACAAATAGGAATGTCTTTGTTCTCATGGGAGAGACAAAATTTTACATAAAAAATAGGAAGTCTTCCTATTTATGGGGGAGACTTGGCAAGTACATGTATGCTTGTATGCCATTTCAAAATGTAGACCGTCCTAGCAAACTGGCCAATCTAGTACTTTTAAGTTTCCAATAACTTTATTGACTTATTTCATGACATGGAAATATTTCCAAAATAATCATGCATGTTCAAATGCATGTCTATTTAAAAAGCTAATACATGTACATTTGGTAGAAATTGGTGGTATACATGTGATATAATCTGTTCATATCAAGAAGGGACCTTTGTGGCAGAGTGGTTAGCATGTTCCACTTCGAATCAAAGGGTCCAGGGTTAGAATCCGCGCAGCACCACTCCGTGGTTGGCCTTCCCTGTCCTTCAGATGAGCAAGTAAAAATCGAGGTCCTGTATCACAGTCGGTGTTGGCATGTTAAAGAACCCTCACTGCTCTATGGCCCTAAGTGTCGAGCATAGGCAAAATTTCTCACCCTTCACAGGCACACGTTGACATCTCCATATGGGTGAAATATTCTTGAGTGGGACGTTAAACTACAATACACAATAACAACAATGTCAAGGATCTTTGATCTCATGACCTTGAAACTTTGCTAAAATGCATTAGTCCTTAAAACTTTCCGTACTCAAAAAAGAGCCCTTGACCTTTTTGAGAAATTATATTTGATATACCAATGCCCAAAAACATTGATTAAAACTCAATCTACAGCTAGTCCCACAAGACACAAGGTTTCTATTCTTACTATACATAGCTTTCAGCCCGTTGCTAACAAAAAGTGAGACTTTAAACTTCATCATCTAAATTAGTGTACAGGCCTAAAATAGGACGACTCCTGTCATGTTGATATAATTTACATAACTAAATACTGTAACATGGATGGCCACTTCCTTCCTGTTGGTGAGGGTACATTGTAAAATCAACTGGACAGTCATATTCCATTTTCGGTGAAAGTAAAAACACAAGGTATACACTGTACATTCTGAGTGCATCATATATGTTAAGTTGTCGGAATGCCAGTTATTGTATTGTTTAACGTCCCACTCACAAGTCTGTTTGCCGGTGTAAGGCAACAAATTTCGCCTATGATTGGCACTTACTATACATGGCCTTAGAGCAGGGATGGTTCTTTAACATGCCAGCACCTACTGTGACATGGAACCTCAGTTTTTATGGTCTCATATGAAAGACAAAGACAGCCAGCTGTAGCATCACACGGATTTGAACCCATACCCTCATGATCAAAAGGCAACCATGCTAACTACGAGGCTATGGCAGCTCCGTAATTTCTTGGGAATTGATTCCTTGATTATATGCTACCTAATCAGTGTGATATCCATCTCCACCGGAAGACTGTACCTGCATGGCAATGGGCATTATACCTAAACAAACAATTTTCTCCATGAACTCTACATTGTGTGCAAAGCCATAAGAGTTATTTCCCCTTTTGCTAAATGATGCTGACATGGCAACTTACATGACCAAGACCCAGAGAATATACAGCCAGTGTCAGATTATTGAGCATTAGCTAATGTTCACCATTTTTTATTTTTTCAGGTTCAAATCAAACGTGTGACGTGATATACTA
>JACSZP010051589.1:1589-22201 GCA_016161895.1 Pinna nobilis | reverse complement strand
CTATTAAGACCACCTAAGTGACTGGCTAAAATTGGTCTGATTAGTGAGGTGGTCTCCTAAGTACAGTGGAACCTTGCTATTAAGACCACCTAAGTGACTGGCTAAAATTGGTCTGATTAGTGAGGTGGTCTCCTAAGTACAGTGGAACCTTGCTATTAAGACCACCTAAGTGACTGGCTTAAATTGGTCTGATTAGTGAGGTGGTCTTCTAAGTACAGTGGAACCTTGCTATTAAGACCACCTAAGTGACTGGCTAAAAATGGTCTGGTTAGTGAGGTGGTCTCCTAAGTGAGGTTAAAATAGCTTTGAAGATTGATAGACAGACTGAATTTTTATTGTCTGTAGTGGTCTTATCGATGAGGTGGTCTCCTAAGTGAGGTGGTCTTTAGGTGAGGTTCCATGGTACTTGTAGATGTATGGTTTTATTGACTACTGGGGTCACAGAGTGCTTTTTTCCAGAAAGGATGAAAAAACATCCAGAGATGCTGTTGGTCTTAGTGTTGGTCAAAGTATTAGTTTGTCATGTAAAATGAACGAAACAATACAGCAACACACACATTTCACAACATGAAAAATTGAACTCTTCCTCAACCTCCTCCTCCTACTCCTCAAAAAAAAAAAAAAATCAAACTGAAAATATATGTTAATAAGTTTAGCGATATTGGGTTGGTAAAAGTACTTCAGTTCAATAGAATAAAACTAATAAGCTTTTACTATCATAAGTTTGAACTTTAACAATTAATTTTAAGGACTGAAAATTAACTGAAAGGATCTCAATATAGAGTGGAACTTGTGTATAACCACCTCCTTGCGTATTACAAGTTTTAAATCCTTATAAGGAAATGGTTTTTATATAGCATAGGGCTTAAATTGTATATAATATTCGGTCTTCGTCACCAGGTGGTTTTACTATACATGTGGGGCCGCTGTGGCCGAGTGGTGAACATGTTCAACTTCGAATCGAAGGGTCAGGGGTTCAAATTCGCGCAGTGCCACTCTGCATTTGGCCTTCCCTGTCTTTCAGATGAGACAGTAAAAACTGAGGTCCGTATCACAGTAGGTGTTTGCACATTAAAGAACCCTCCCTGCTCTATAGCTATAAGTGCCGAGCAAACGCAAAATTTGTCGCCTTTCACTGGCACACGGTGACGTCTCCATATGAGTGAAATATTCTTGAGAGGGATGTTAAACAGCAATACAATAAAATACAGTACTATACATGTATATTTGTCACTCCAAATAATATCTAAATTTTCCAAGTGTCATTTGAGAAAAAATTGAATCAATCCTATTCTTTCTAGATTAAATAAAAAGGTCAAAGAGAGTTTCAAATGTTTGAAAATTGTTTGTACAGTGAAACATGTATTAAATAGCCTCCTACGGAACACAAGAAAACCAACCTTTAAAGGGAGATGGTCTTTATATACAGTTTAATTTGTACACAAATGGTTGTATAGGAGACAGTAAAAATGTTTCTTTTTGACCGGATGACCTTTGTAAACAGTTGGTCACTAAAGCTGATTTAATATTTTTTATGAAAAAAAAGAGACTAGGCCAGTTACTGAGAGAACATAAAAACATAAGGGGCTAGGTTAGTTACTCAGAAAAAACAAAAAGAGGCAAGGCCAGTTACTGAGAGAACATAAAAACATAAGGGGCTATCTTAGTTACTCAGAAAAAACAAAAGAGGCAAGGCCAGTTACTGAGAGAACATAAAAACATAAGGGGCTAGGTTAGTTACTCAGAAAAAACAAAAAGAGGCAAGGCCAGTTACTGAGAGAACATAAAAACATAAGGGGCTAGGTTAGTTACTCAGAAAAACAAAAAGAGGCAAGGCCAGTTACTGAGACAAAACAAAAGAGGCTAGGTCAGTTACTCAGAGCGATTTTAGCATGCACAAATGACTACACTTGTGCCAGACAAAAAAGTAATTAGTCAATTACTGAAGGCTTTGTGTGAGACCCAAAGGGCATATTTGGAAATTGCTTAATGACTGCTGAACCTACCAATAATTCATCACCTACTCTCTTATGAGCAATATGCAAATTCATTGCTTTTTAGTAAATGATTATGTTTTACCCATGTTTTTTTTTTTTCTCAGACTACATACAGTGTATTTAGAAATAATCTTTTTTCAGGTATATTAAACCTCAAAGACTTGCTGGTTAGTTTAATGTTTAAATCAAGAAACCTTAGAGAGAGGATGCAGATATTACATGGATGGGCAGATTACAACTTTTACTGTAATCATTTCCTGATCCCCTCTTTACAGACCACTTGAGAGTGCAGCAGTGGCTCAGTGGTTAGCATGTTCTCTGTCTGATCTTGAGGTCGTGAGTTTGAATCTAGTACACTACACTGTGGCTGATGTCCTATTGGAAAGGACAGTTCATACATATACATGTACCCATTTTCACTCCTTAGGTATGTTGTGGCCAGGATTATCACTCTGAAGTTATCACAAAACTTCTGAACACAAGGCCATTACAGAGAACCAACTGTTTGTACATCTTATCTAACATGAGTATTTCCGTTGTTGTTTTTTGCAGATTTCAACCTTTTTGATAGCATCTTCCTATCCCCATCTCTTCAGATCGCACAGTCCATGCAGACTATACAACCAGAACTAATGCTAGGGGACAGCATGGATCCCTTGCGGGTATGCAAGAAAAGGGAATTTTCAAAAGAGTGAGTGTTACCATGGTTACTTGATTTTTGTTGAAGATAATTACAGAAATATGTATAATTCTGTAATATGTCATATGATCTGGTATAAGTTGTCAAACTTTGGATTATTTCATCCCTTTCTCCATTTTCCTAATTTTATATTAACATACAAATATTAAAGAGACGTAAGAAAAGAAAAAGTTTACATACTTTCCTCAATCAAAACAAAAATCTGAGGCTCTTACAATAATCAGTTTGGTAGATACCAGTACGAAGGACAAAACAAGTTTTCCAATGATCTTCCAAGTTTTTATTTCTAAAATTTATGAATTGAAAAATAACTTTTCATAATTTGAGTGACATAGCAAATATATAATGTACATTAATTTGCTTCAGTGGCAGCACAACTTTTGAACCCTTCGATGATGACGATTTACAGGATAGCGACATAAAGAAATTTCCTAGGTAAGGGGTTATATAGTAGCTATACTGTCTGTATTTCCAAAGACAACCAAGATAAATGAAGAGGGAAGGGGAATGGTATTCACATTTCTGACATCTTTTTCAAAATCAGGAATTTTAATGAATCTTTATAGGGTTGAATTTACTGTTGGTTCCCTGAGAATCTTGTTGTTTTTGGGATGGATGCACCCAGAGATGGAAAGGAGGTGGGGTCATATAGGTTCAGGTGGGTAGCTTCCTATGAGAAACTTCTTATTCCAAAGGACTGCATGGAAATAAAGACTGAATACAACTGTGTGATGCAGAGGGATGTGTGAAGAAGTGTTGTTTTTGGTTCCACTCTGAAATCAAATTTTTGTTATGTTTTTTATATTTATTTTTACATTTTCATTTTTGGGACAGTTTCAGCTAATGTCTTTGATTTCTCCTTCTGCTCATTTTACTCAGGTGAGCATTATAGGCCCATTTGGACTCCTTCTTTAATCTGTTTGATATTGCTAAATTTTCTGGTGTTTTTTTTCAATTTTTGTTCAGTTTTGGCCAGACTGTGAAACAAAATCTGGCTTATGAAATGGCGAAGTCTGTCTGTGCCTCTGTGTCAACAATTTGGTTTAGCTCTTGCGTTTAGATCCATTGTGGGATGACCATTGGTCATATCTCTTTGACACATGTAGATAGAAATTGATGATTACTACCCATCACAACCTTTATTTTACATTTTTGGAGGGGGGGATAAACAAATAATGGGGTGGACTGTCAGTGTCAACAATTTGGTTTAGCTCTTGCATGTTGATCCATTGTGGGAAGACCATAGGTCATATCTCTTTGAAACCAAACATGTAGATAGACCTTGACGAGTACTACCCATCAACCTTTATTTTTGAGTTTTGGGTGAGGGATCAAAAAAAAAAAGAAAAATGAAGGATGGACTGTCAGTGTCAACAATCATGGGGATACTAACTATAACTTTTGCTATTTTGAATTTTGGAGGTGGATCAAAGAAGTAATGAGGGGTGAAGATTGGGTTTACCTGTGTTCTATAAGAACCTATGAATAATTTTTAATATTTCATCATAACTTGAATTAGAACAGTTTAAAAGAATTAAGAAATATATTTATTTGTTGAAATTCAGAGGGGGTTCAAACTAATAATTGGGGGATGGACTGTAATAATAAGGGATTAACTGTTAGAGTCAACAATTTTGTTTAATTTCTGTCAAGGCCCCGCAATCTGGCCATACCGCCTTTAGCGGTTTCATGTTGTCAATGATGTCATGTGCTCTGCAGGGTTCCTTTTAGGGTGTGATCAACAGATTAGCATAGCACCTGAAGTGATACACAGGTGGACACTTCTAGAGCTCAATTTACTCTGTAACTCAATACTTTGATTTATATGGTAAAACTACATGATGATTTGTTATTGTGACCAAATCAATTTATGTGAACTCTTAAGTAGTATTCAATTATCACATTCATTCTGCTATAATCAACATTTCTGTGACAAACAGTTGGTCTGTGTGTCTGTTTGTGTCCAACTGTCTGTCTATGATCATCTGTTTGTGTTTGCTTCTCTGCCTGTCTTTTTTCTGTTTCTGTCTGTCTGTCTGTCTCTGTCTGTCTCTCACAAAGGAACAGAAGATATTCATGATTATTTATATACATACAATTTTCTTTGGTTGCAGAATGAAGGGTTTTGAATCACCTGTTGGAAGTGAGCGGTAAGTTATTCATTATTTACTACTCAGAAGCTGGGTGTACATGTATGCTGAATTCACCTTTTTTTTCCCCATCCATACACTAGTTTGTCTGTCTGTTCAACTGTCTGTCCATAACAAACAAATCTTGTCGATGACATCTAGGATATGAGTGAAGATCAACGTAATTACGATACAAGTTTCTTGTACTCCTTTACAATGCTGTGTCGCATCAAGATTAAATGAAACCTGATTGAGAAGTCATCCACAGCAACCTCTGTCTATAGCCAATCAAACTTTAAGCTAGGGATATTGATGGTATAAATCAGTTGTATGATGAGAACTTCAAATTGGTAAAGGCTATGATGTAAAAGACAGAAGAAATCCCATACAAGGTTATAGGATTTATACAACAGACAAGTTCATAACAAGGTTTAATAGGATTTATACAAGAAACAGAAGTTCAGAACAAGGCTATCAGATTAATACAGTAGGCAGAAGTTCAGAACAATGTTATTGGATTTATATAATAGACAGAATTTCTGAACAATGTTATAGGATTTATACATTAGACAGAAGTTCAGAACAAGGCTATAGGATTTATATACAGTAGGCAGGAGTTCAGAACAATGTTATAGGATTTATACAGTAGGCAGAAGTTCAGAACAAGGTTATAGGATTTATACAATAGACAGAAGTTCAGAACAAGCCTGTAGGATTTATACAGTAGACAGAAGTTCATAACAAGATTACAGGATTTATATAATAGACACAAGTTCAGAACAAGGCTATAGGATTTATATAATACACAGAAGTTCATAACAAGATTACAGGATTTATATAATAGACAGGAGTTCAGAACAAGGCTATAGGATTTATATAATACACAGAAGTTCATAACAAGATTACAGGATTTATATAATAGACAGAAGTTCAGAACAAGGCTATAGGATTTATATAATACACAGAAGTTCATAGCAAGATTACAGGATTTATATAATAGACAGGAGTTCAGAACAATGATTCTTGTCTTAGGCTTCTTATCAAGAACCAGAGGGTCAATTTCTACCCCGGTGAGCTTTGTAATTATAGATTACTCTATTTCTACAAAATGCACCATACATTTAGGTTCATTTTCTGTCTTAAGATGACGCAAGGCAGGTGTAAAATAAGAGGCATGGTTTCCCAAGGGAGGTTTATGTAAGAGCTGTAAATCTAATGATGTATTGTTATGTAATATTTTCCCAGAGTACTCTCTGTAATATGATATATAGAACAAAACTTTAAGCTTGCCAAAGTGCATGCATTTTAAAAAAGCACTCATGGTTTTATCCAATCATCATACTTATTATTCAATATCAATTTGTTTAATTTTGTCCTTTGAAAAGCATTTCTCTCTTTTTTTAAAAAGTTTAGGCAGAATCTTGTGTAGACTTAGCATACATATTCACCATAGTTACATTTTTAGTGTATCACCCATTTTTAGGAATGATAGGTATACATGTATTATATATATAGTGCAATCTGTCTTGAAAGACCACTGCTATGAGAGTAAATTCTTAAGTTCAATAGTGCCCAGCCCAGATATATTATTTAATTTTTTTTTCTCTAGAAGATCCTCTCTAGGATTTCTAGTTTGAATAACAAAGTTGTCACTCATCCAAGGTGTATCTCAAAGAGGCTTTAATTATTACACATCACATTGCTTTGTTTATGTAAAAAGTTTGTTAAAAAATCAGAGTGTTATTTGAGGTTGTAATTTGATCAAGGCTTGTTTATTTGAAGTTCAGCTAGAGGCGTTATCAATTTATTTGCCTTATTCAGAATGTGAGGGATTGGCATGGAAATTCAGAAGTCCCAGGTGCTTTTGAGTCTACCTTTAGAAATCTCAATTGAAAACAAGGAACTTTGGAGTATCTTATGATAAAAAGGTGAAAGTAATCATTTTACCTGTCACCCACCTATGTCCTCAGAATCATGGTTCTTTAATGTGGTGTCGACAACTGCTGTAAGATGGGACTTCTGTTCTTACAATCTAATCTGAAGAATAGGAAAAGCCAAATCAACCCCACCCACCCCCGGAAAAAACCCAAATAAATCAAAATCCAAAACCTCAGGATCTGGCCTCTCTGCTGTCTTTGTTGATAATTGAAGTCTTTTGTCTTTTGTGACCTTCATTCTGACTTCGAGCCTTCTGCATAGGAAGCCAATTCTCTAAGATGTAGGCCACTATCACAGTCCGTATCAGTTAGTAGGTCAGACATCACTAAATAGTTTTCCATAGGTGACAATGTTAACATTTCATCAATTACTATATATTTCCAGTGTTCCAATGCACATAAACCACATGTACATATACATACATGTATATATCAATTGTAAGTCATTCACTCCCCAATCCCCAAATGAACTCAAAACCACATATTGAACTCAACTTTTCACTACATGTCCATGTCCAGGGCTACCCCAATTTTTGCACAAAATGTTCAGAAAATATTGACAGTGGCTTAAACCTAGTTCAAGGGTTAAAACAAGTCAGTTTTGTACAATCTTATAATTCTTCATATTTTCAAACCTTTTCTGGCCAGTTTAAAATATTAAATTGAAAGAATTGAATTAAACACCAATCAGATAACATCTAACATCCGAAATAATTGCCCTGCTCTCCCTACACCCTCTAAACCAACCAAATCCCACCTTATTTACAGTGTCTTTACTGATAGGCTAGAGCATATCTTAACAACCAGTTCGCTCATAAAATCTATTTAGCCTTACCACACTTTGCATTTTAAGTTCAGAATGATCGAATTCAAACTGTACTTTAGCAGCTGTTTCTCACAAACTGGATTAGATGAAGTTTAATAATCTGCCTAATTTTTTTTATGAGAAATGAGATTCTAGATGCTTCTAGGGGTAGATGATAGCTTGTGTAGTGGGATTGATGTTACCATAAATAGTCTAATAAGAGTCCTTGATATGTATCTGTACTATCTGAGAGTGAAGTGTGATGTACACAAGAAATGATCAGGATCATTGTAAATAGTAAATAAGAGTGCTGTATCCATATTATCTGGTTGTATAGAGTGATGGAGAAATATATAAATAGGTCATGTTCACTGAAATTAGGCAAATAAGAGTGCCTTTTTTCACTCATGTACCTGTAACACCTGATTTCTTACCTATAATAGCTATAACGCACATATGATGTATTGATGTAAAAAGAAAAACAACTTATATTAGTGTGAGCAAAAAAAAAAAAAAAAAAAACCCTTGTGATGAGCTTTGTAACTTTTGATTATTATACATGTATGTTCAGAAACTGTCTTCTGTCTTGGTGTCTCAGTTCATATGACCAGCTGAACTGTTGCATGTCATGTAAGAGTGCTATCTTTCTTTGGCATGTCATATTCATCTTCAGCAAAATAAATTCTTATGAAATTTACGTGGCTGGCGAAACAGATCAATGCCGACTTGACACATATTTTTCTGTACTGAATACAATCATTTTTACCTTAAAGCTCTTATCTTGACAAAAAGAAAAAAAGAAGAAAATCCAGAAGAAATTTACGATGTACATGTGATAGTCTCAATAATCTAGAAATTGAAAAGATTGACGCAAACCTTGACCTATATCATGTTATAGATATCGCTAGAAAATTTAAGGTGCAATATTTGTCTAGTAGATCAAAGCCATAAAAAAATCCCACCTGATCTAATACTCAAGTGTGATGAAATACCGTAAATATTCACTTTACTGTAAAGTGTTTTATCTGTATTATGAACTGCTATATGACTTAGATAGGTAATCCGATTTGGTAAGGTTTAGAAAGTGATATAAGATTTTTTGTTATCCTGATTAGGATGTGTATTGTTTCAAACAAGATGTATTACGCGATGTCTGTCAACCCTGCTGATGTTATTCTGTCCATGTTATTGTTGCTATGGTTAGCACATTACATGGTTAGCACATTACATGGTTAGCACATTACCGTTGCTATGGTTAACACATTACATGGTCAAACAGCTTCAGATTTTCATGAGGTTTTGCTTGCTTATATGTGAACTATTGGCATGGGAAAGGCTATGTGCCACAAGTTTGGTCCTGAGGTTAGAGTGCATTAGGTCGAAATATGGGTCACAAAAAAATAAGTTGTTGAAATAGATCCTACAGGTATTGGCATCTTGAAAATTTAACACTGTTAATGGCCATGGATGCCAAGCTTATATGCAAATGTTTAAATTCAGCAGCATTTGGTGATCTTTCCATATAGATAAAATATTCTGGAATTGGACAATTAAAAAAAAGTATAGAAAAGGGGAAATACGATAAGATGTCATTTCTCAGTACTAGACCATGTGAATACATGTACAATGAAAACGGGATGTATTGAATTTGAACTGGAATGAATTTTTATTTCTAATAAACAGGGTTTCAAAATAGTTTTGTTAAAATTATATTAAATTTAGCTAGGAAGTTGAAATCATTTCAAGTTAGGCATGGTTTCAATATATCAGGGTTCGGTTTATAGTTGGGTTTGACTGTGGTTCCTGGTCACTTCCTGGGATCACAGCTTCAGGATGTTCTCTTGATCATATTAAGTTTAAAGTGTTAGATCTGTAGGACTCCCATGGCTGCCTAATGTTCAGAGCATTTATACTTGGATTTCATTTGCCTTAGTTGCTTTAGTTACCCCGGGTAGTACCTTAATTAAAAAAGTACTGTAAACTGTTAAACTTTCTCTACATGACCATTTATTTTGTACTTTACTTTTTCACCTTATCCTTTTCGATTCCATTTTGCCCATAATTCCACACCAAGGACTGTGAATTCAGCCAATGAGAGACCAGAGTGAGAGACTTAATGTGTTTATGCACTTGTTTGTGTTTTCTTTTTTGAAGTGTCATGGTCTTACTAGTCACTGAAGTTCTCGAAGTGCTAAATATCACAGTTAATTAAGTGTTAGGCTCTTCAAGTGTTGAAATGATAAGATTTTATTGCTGTACAAGTGTTAAGTATTAGAATTATTTTAGTGATAAAAATTACAGCAGTAAGGGTCTCAGGCCCACTTTTTCTACACACACATATTCCAAGTGATGTGCAGTCCTTGCAACTTGTATTAGTTGGATTAAAATATGACATATGATTGTGAACAACTATAAAAAGGCATGTTGGGTAACGTCTAACATGCTTTAGCAACCAATTGGGGCCTCCATGGCCGAGTGGTTAGCGTGTTTGACTTGGAATCGATGGGTCCGGGGTTCGATTCCCGCAGCGCCACTTCGCGGTTAGCCATCCCTGTCTTTCGGATGAGACAGTAATAACCAAGGTCCTGTGTCACAGTAGGTGATGGCACATTAAAAAACCCTCCATGGGTATATTTCACTCATATGGAGACGTCAACGTGTGCCTTGAAGGCGTGAAATGCAAGAAATTTTGTCTATGCTACAGTGACACCTACAGTGACACAGGACCTTAGTTTTTACTGTCTTATCTGAAAGACAGGGACAGCCAACTGCAGCATGGTGCTGCATGGATTTGAAGCTAAACATGCTAAGCATTTCGGCCATGGCGGTCCCTAGTTTTTACTATGTCAATGAATGTTCAGACATTTTTATCTGTAAATGATTATTTACATGTAGTTTAAGTTAACCATGTTCTATATAAATGAATTGAAGTGTGATAGAAATCAATTTCATGTATTGGAAGTTGTCAATTTCACTTCCTAGTTCCCAAATTACTGGGTCACAGAGTAGCTTCTGAAGTTCTTCCACATGTTTCTACATATCTAATTTGCTTAAAGCAGCAGTATCTTAATCTGGTTGGAAACAGGATAAAGAGGAATTTCATAAACAAGATTTTGAAAACAATTTTTTTTATGTGAATATTTATGATTCCCATGTTTCAGCAGATATTTCATTGTTAAGGTCATTCCAACTAATATTCTTGTTTAACATTTATGTATGTGCTGGTTTCAATTAAGTATACTGCTAAAAAAAATTATCACTTTTTTCTCTGGAAATATTTTTTCTCCTACACTTGGCCATGAAAGAGTGTGCTTGCCCGTAAAAAAATAACTCTGTCTTTCCCTAGGGTAAGACAGTTGGCTTGCGTTATAAAGTCACATATAGAAATTCAATGGCTGAACGTTGTACCAAGTTCGATATGTACACACATTATAGTCATTGAAGTGTTGGAGAAAAAGAATAAAGCATGGATGTGTTGAGTGGAAAAGGAAATCTCAACCCTCNNNNTTATATTAATCCATAATAGTAACCCCAGAGTTTGGAGAAGGGGATTGTATTAGAATCTCCCCGTTTGTCTGTTTATCCAGTTAAAAGTTCTGAAAGCTAATTTCTGTTAAAGAACAAGGAATAGGACTTCCATATCCCATACATATAAGTACATCTACATCTACTTTCACCAAATGAAGAAATACATTTTGATTCTAAGAGATTTGACTTAGTGACCTTGAACTATGACCTTGTGATACTTTGTGTGATTTAGAGATTTTGAAAAGCAGATTCTGCTGAGAAAATGATCAGGGGTGTTGGGGGTTCATTTCACCCCTGTTAGGATTGCTCTAGTTGGTATTGCAGCATTAAAATGTAAATCAATATCAGTCTGTTCATCTTAGCTGTAGATGAAAAAGAATTAAAGAGTCGTACCTGCATCTATGGACTTGAAAGTTCAGTAAAATCTGCTTTAGCAACCATCTTTATATAGGTCACAGGGACTGCTTTTTCTTGTCAACAATAGTATCACTTGTGTACAAATCAACCTCTATATAAAGACCACCTTCCTACAATGTACATGTATATAATTAAGACTGCTTTTCTTGTGCCCTTAAGGAGGTTGTTATGTACAAGTTATGCCATAGGGCCTACATTTTAACATAGATTATTTTTGTTACCTTTTGCTAGTCCTTCTAGACTAAAATATATGTGGGATAATATCTCTTAGTTATGTTTAGCTATCCAAGTCAACAAACAGACAAATGTTCTAAGATTGTTTTTGATAAGAAATTAAAAAGACTTAATAGCAATTCCTACACAGTGCGATGATCTGAAGATCTATTTTTCTATTCCTATGACTTGCAGGCAAAACCACAGCGAGATCGAGAAGAGAAGGCGAGACAAGATGAATGCTTACATCACAGAGCTCTCATCGATGTTGCCAATGTGTAACGCCATGAACAGGAAGCTGGACAAGCTAACGGTGCTGAGAATGGCGGTGCAGCATCTGAAGTCTTTACGAGGTGAGTGTTTGTGTATGTGCGGTGATATTGATGTTTAACATCCCACTCTAGAATCTTTCCCTGTATGGAGGCATCACTGTATGCTGGTAAAGGGAGACAAATTTTGCCTGTGCCTGACACTTATGGCTGTTGAGCAGGGAGGGTTCTTTAACAAGCTTAGTTACTCACCTACTGTGACACTGGACCTTGATTTTTCAGGCTCATCTGTAGGACAGGGACAGCCAATCATAGTACAGCACAGAGTCCAACCTATGACCTCTCGATCAGAAAACAAATATGCAAATCATTCATCCCAATGTGTATATGGGAATACTACATTAACAGTTCAAAATGCAGATCACAATTTTGTGATATTAGGAAATACCTGTATGATAGAGGAATATAGCATAGGGGGCTAAAAGCTGGTACAGGTCACAAAGGGGAAATACTTTTACCAAGGTCTAACCACTCAAAATATTGGGTTAATGTCCACTATCTCAGATAGGTTCTGTCAGCAAGTCACATGCCACAACTCATTGTGGTGACCCTGGAAATACTTCAGTAGCTACAAATGTAAGTGTCCGTGGAATAAGTTGCCTCCAGCACCTTATAATGTCTGAAACTTACAGCTGTGGGGAGGACAGAAAGCTACCCGTCCTCCAGGTTAAGGGATGGGGCTTTTAACCTGTATAAAACTAGTTATTGTGGAAACAGTGATGAGGAAACATTTGCATGAGACAGAAACCTTGCATAGATTTTCTTCCTTAAAGGTAGACTGCACACATATCTGGACATGTCAATGCCTAGGTAGAGAAGTCATATAATGCTTTCTGAACAGAATTTCATAAATATTCTTTATTAGTTATGTCTTCTGTGAAGTTCCTGGTACACATGTAGATATATAAGACCAAACGTGTACATGTACCTCAAGCTTTATAGACAACTGATGTATTGGTGTTGACTAACACCTAACCTCAAAACATTTTTAACTTGTATGTAGGCATCTAAAAATGACAGCAGTAGGGCTTCAAATTTTAGCATATGCTGTGATATTTAGGCAGTTGAGTTGGGAGGATTCCTTAATGTACTCACAACCCCCCTGGGACATTGGACCTCGGCTTCTCATCTAAAGGATTGAAAAAGCCTTACACCTCTACCAGGACTTGAACTAAAGACCATATGTTCTGATAATAAACACTTTATCTTGGAGCCATATTATACCTTTCTTTCACCAAGCTGTAATTTCTCAAACTGGAAATTACAATCTCTGTGAAATTTTTTCCTTCTAAATCCTATACAATCAAGAAACTACTATGGTATTCCCCAGAGTCTTGTCTATAAATAGAAAATGAGTCACGGGGTCATTCCATTTATTGGTGTGTACCAGTTCAACCAATGAAATCACAAATGGAATGCACAGGTTCAACCTAGTAGGATATAACAGCCAAGGGTTTGGGCTTGAACTTGCTAGATCCAATAAGGTTGTCAAGTATAAGAGCATGGGTATATGTACATCTCAAAATAAATTGAAGCTGATAAATTTACATCTTGTAATATAAATGTTGATACACATTCAATCTTCCAGGAAAAGTTAAGACTAACCTTGTTTCATGGTATGTTTTGTTAGATAGATATTCTATCAGTAGGAATAACAATACATAGAATCCAACTAATATAATTTGGAAATTTCTTTTTGAATTTTCATGAGCAAACGTCTTCTGGTTTACAAAAAATATCACAACTGTCCCATTAGTGGTGCTGATCTAGACTGGTTGAACCAGCGAAAAGGAGTGTGCATTGCTATATGGTGTTTCCATCATCATGAAATGCCATATTGTAACATTCTGGTCACCAATCAAGTACCAAAGAGAAAATATAAGACAAAACCAGATCAGCATTAGCATTGTTCAATTAAACTTGTTAAAAATGTATTAGAATTATTCTATGCAAGCATTCTTTTAAGGTAATGATTGAAAAGTAAGGAATCTTACTATAAATACATGTACTTGAATGGAATTTTCAAGAATTATGTTTAACAATTAAAATATTGCTCACCAGGGAATTAGCCTCATGTATCACGTACGTCAATTAAAGTATGTAAATTAAGTTTATAGTCACTAAAATTGCTTGCGTAATTGCCATATCCACCAGGTACATGTTGTATGCAATTACATGTATATGTGTGAACTATAGGTCACACACGTACGTTTTGAAGAAAACAAAAACAAAAATTAATAGGCAGCAAAATTGGCTAGGCACATAGTATTTTTTAACAATAGTAGCTTGGGTGGCCAAATTTTCCAGATACTTTGCAGACCTCCAAACAGGGAAGAACTGCTCTGTAGTTTCATCCAAGAAAATTTAATAGGCTTTTGATTGAGGTCAGGTTTGCGAATTCATGTGGGGCAGCCATCCAGATTAGGCATTAAGTGCTGCAGGGATCTCAAACAATAAGAATTTTTGTGTTAACAGAATTATGTCCAATATTTATTGACGGACATGTTCCTTAATTTGCCTAATGAAGCAATTGCCATAAATATGTCAATGCCAATTCCTATTTGGGTTTATTGCCTGATTTGTAATCTTATTTGAAAATCCCAAGATCTTAATTTTTTTTTACATTTGGATGAAAATACATAGTTCTTTTTATGTGCTGTTCTTCTGTGATTTTGGATTAATCAGCACTTTTACGTTAAATTTGTGTGAACATGACCTTATTTGCGGTGTATTGATACAAATATTGTAGCACTGTGGTTATTTGGTAAAGTGGATGTTGTTAGACTGGGAGGTCAAGGGGCTGTGTATCGCCACTCTGCGGTTGGCCATCCCTGTCTTTTGGATGAGACAGTATAAACCAAGGCCCCATGTCACAGTAGGTATTGGCACGTTAAAGAACCCTCCCTGGTGTACGAGTCGAGCATCAGCAAAATTTGTAGCCCTTCACCGGCACACGGTGACGTCTCCATATGATTGAAATATTCTTGAGTGGGATGTTAAACAACAATACCATACCATACCATACTGGGAGGTCAAAGGTCTGGGTCATGTTGGAGACAGCTACATGTAGCTGATCCTAGCTTTTGGAGGAGATAGTGAAAACCAAGGTCCCATCACACAGAAGATGTCACAATCTTAACCCTTTCAACACCAGAGAGTGCAATAGACTGTTCTAAGACAATGGAAAAGATCATACCACTTTGATACTTTGGGTTGAAAGGGTTAAAGATCTCCCTCACTACTCCACAACCTTTACAGGACTCTTTAAAAATGGTGGAAAACCAGTTATCTAGTGGGCAAGTGGATAGTGGAAAGGAAAAATGAAATAGATCAGTGAATGATGATGCGTGTAATACAATAATTTGTAAGCTTATAATTAGGAAAAAGGATCTGCAATGTTGTTTTGTATGTTTCATCGTATATTTTTTTCCTAATTCTTTCAAGGTGTAGAAGTGAAATAGATCATGTTGAGGTGTTCTGCAGAACAATAGAAACTACAGCACCATTGTTATTTAGGTTCTCACTTTTGTTTCAGCAACCATTTAAAACCTCTAGAGACTTCTATTTCTAATTAATATAGAGAGACAAGAAGTTGACCTATCCAAAGGTCATTCTCTTAGTTTGTGCTTTTAGGAAATTTAATAAAAGTGGACATGGTTTGGAAAGCTTGTCTGTGATAAGTCTCTGTTTCTGGTTTTGTAACATATAAGTAACAATCAATATATTTCCCTACAATCTAAGGTACACATTTAAAATTTCCAAATATAAATATTGGAAACAATTTTGGTGTCACTGTTACCAGCGCATATGCTGTTGACAGCGGTATCTGCTGCTGATGGTTTTATCTAATTACACCTTTCACCCCTACAGACCATAATGAACTGGTCAGACATAATAGAAAAGAGCATACTACTTTGATAATTAGGTGTGAAAGCTGGCTTAAGGTCTGACCTTCCTTGTTTGTGTGATATGTCACAGATAAAGGGCATGATAATCCTGCAAAGTTCACCTTCTGATGGCACTATGTCATAACAATTTTTGAGCAATGAACTTACAGCTGTCCAGTTTTTTGTTTTGTTTTTGCGTCTGTACTTGGCAACTAGCACAGATTTTATAAAGTAAGAAATGAAGTGGAAATTGTCATTGTTTACCAAAGTTAAGAAGAAATTTGCTTTCATAAGTATTAGATCACTCTACATTGTAAATAGCCAGTATAATTCAGTTTATCTCATAGCTTTCATTATCAAGTTATTATAAAAATCCTATCCTCCTTTTGACATGAAAAATTCATGTAGGTCCATACATTGGATTCAGTCCCCTTAGTACTAATATAATGCAGTATCTGCAAAGCCAACATTATCATTTCATGACATTGGAATGAAAAGTAATGTCCTTTTGTGAAATAAAAATTTCAAGGATTTTAGATTATAAAAGATGTTTCTGGGTTATTTATGCACTATCAATATCATCTATAAGGTGTCAGTTCTTAATGTTGTCAAAAAGAGGGGACATATTAACTTACTCCTACTCATCTCTGAATCTGTTCATCCATTTCTCTAAATACAGATATTTTTTTAGCTAGATCTTTAATATTTTGTTTGATTTTTATACATACGAAGTAGGTATACATGTACAACAGACAGTCTAACCTGCTTTAAGAGACCATCCAAAGGAAGAAGAAAGATTAGTCGCATATGACAGGTGGTCTCTTAATTCAAGAGAATTACATATAGTAAATTTCCATTTTGGGAACCATAATTTTAGGTCATAAAGGAGAGATAGTCCTTTTATTCAGTGGGTGGCTAAGGCAACTGAAGTATTCTTTTTCTCAAATACATGTTTTTTTCTGAAGTTTGGTCCAGTCATTTTTTTTTTTCATATTTGCTGCTTACATACAGGGAACATGTCCTCAGATTGGAGCCATTATTTGTCTTACAAAAGTAATTCATTCTCCTCTGCCTGAAAGAAAACGAGTGTGGTACTTTTGCTTCTTAAGATAAACTTGTATTGGTACATGTAAGTAAAACTCTCTTGTATTTACAAGATCTGGCAGCCATGACCCCTGGGAAATGAATCCAGAGTAATCACCAGGCGGCATGTACATGTACATCATGTACCACATCTATCTGACTCTCCATACAAACTTCTCATATGATCACATAAGCATAAGCTCATCAAGAATTTATGCTTCTATGACTAGTATTCGGATAAAGAGGATCCAGCCCTCCTTTATCTGAATAAGTGGGTCACCATTTGACCTATATATAGACTTGGTAAATTTGTATCTCATATACTTGCATATGTTGAAATGTAATTAAATTTCAATTCTCAGTTTGCATCTTTTCTATGTTGTTGTCAATGAGGATCTGATGAAGTTTGATTCATAGGTCAAATTCTGTGACCTCTGTCAGGAACCAATCAAATATGAGCTATAGGCATGGGAAGTTCTGAACAAGTCTTCTGGATTTTTTACCTCTCATTAAGGTTTCATTAGAGTTTTATGTGATACAGCATAGAAATGGAGCTTATTTAACCCATTCACCCCTGAAGATGCCAATGGATTTACCTTAATGATTGATGTAAAGAAGAGTCCATTAGATTTCTGGGGTTGATGAGTTAAGATGAAATCATGACTACATCGTTGTATGTTGGATCTAATGCCCATATATTATTTGTCAGAAATCTTTAGGAGCAAATTCAAGAAAAATACTAATATTCAGGAATTTAATTTACTTTTATCTCATTTCTAGTTCCATTTCTTAGTTTATGGTATATGTAAATAAGGCCATCCATGTTCTATTTGCTTTTTTTATCAACTGTAAATGAACTAGCTGCTCCCAACATTAAGAAAATGGATACCTTTGTAAGACAGAGAAATCATAGGTTTTTACTAGATTAAAGCATGGTTATAAATAAAACTGGAAGTGTTTGGACTCATTATGTGATTGCTCTCTTCTTTCTGAAGTCTGATGATGGCCGTCAATGATGTGAGATTGTTAGCAAAGTAGAATCAGATTACAAACAATGGGTATTGGTATCATTGGAACATTTCATCTGGCATCAGTTCACATAAACAGCATTTCCACGACAACCAGTCGACATCTGCTGCATGTAAATATACACAATATCAAGTTTTTACCTCTGAAATGTAAAACTCCAAAAGAGCCATTTCACAATACGACTCTTGATATTGATTTTGTTTTGACTTCTTGACTATTAAGGAGAGAGAGAAAAAAATGTACTATATGAAACTTGCAATGTTAAAGGTCTCCTTACTGGGTTGAAGAGTAATCTATCGGTTTGCGTACACAACATGTTTTTGTCAGATATTTGATCACATTGATTCACTATCAACATCGTAGGCAGCTGATTTTTCTGCACCTACTTTGATATCCATTTTTCTTGTTTTTCCTGCGTAGGTGTATATAATTTTCTTCAGATTTCCTCTCACGATTCCAATTACGATACCTATGTGTAGGCTACGTAGGTAAAATGAAAATTCTAATTACATATACCCTGTAACTTGTTCATTATTTTTTCCCCAACATTTTCTTTAAATAGATGTGAGTAGAATACATGTATGTACATGAAATTCACCAAACTAAATTTTTAGTCCACAATAGGGAAATTTTAGGGAAATTTAAGTTTCCTCTTTGTCTATCTGGCCATCTGTCAGTAACAATGTTTTCAGTAACTTTGTTTTGCTGATATTACAGATGTTAAACTGACTTTGTGAAATGATATATTAATGGATTAAAGACCAAGTTCAAGTTTATTTCATTTGACCTAGATTTAGCAGAGTTACGTCCCTTAGAACTTTGCCAATACAGGTTTTATATTGCTTGGTGATTTTAAAATTACTTGCTCAAATGTGACCTTTTACCAGATTTGAGTTGTTGAAAGTTTTAATACAATTACTGTCTAAACTAGGCAAATTTTTGGGAAACTATAGTTTCCTCTTAGTTTGTCTGGCCATCTGTCAGTAATTATGTTTTCAGTAACTTTTGCTGCTTGCTTTGCTCACCTAGTTCATTAATCAACTTCTTTTATATCTTTAAAATTATAAATTTATTTGAAATCTAAAAACAAAATTTCTGGCTCACTTCGCTCGCCAGTCATTTCTTTATACTTTACAATTNNTTACCTCTTCGAACCCAAGTCATGCTGCGGTTGGCTGTCTTTGTCCATTGCATGAGGCAAGAAAAACCAAGGTCCCATCGGCATACCAAAAAATCTCTCTCTACTCAATGGCCATAAGTGCCAATAAGTGACATCCGTACAAATGTACAATGTGCATGCGAAAAATTCTCCAGTGGAATGTTAAACAACAGTTAAAAATAACCAACCAATCATGATTGCTAGGTCAGAGATATATTCTGGCATCAATTTCAATCACGATATTTACCTGAAACAAGCAACACCCCTCTTTCCTCTTCAGGTGAATATTTACATTTCATTTATTAGTCATAATCATTCCCAAAACAGTCTAACCTGTCTTAACGACCCACTGAATTAAAGAAAAACCTGTCATATGTGACCTAAATGTATGGGTCCCAAAATGACTTTTTCCTATACATACAAATTACCTGAATTAAGAGTCCACCTGTTATATGTGACCCTATTTGCTCCTTCCCTTGGATGTTCTCTTAAAACAGGTGAGACTGTATTTATATGTACCAACTAACTATACATTGATAGGCACTTTGTCTTCTGTCCTTCTTAATAAAAACAAAATTTACATAAAATTTTCAAGTTCAAAAATGCAAAGGTACACTCAGTATTGTTTCTTTCTTTTACTTGGATATATACTTTTATCCGTAAATCTAATGTTTCATCATTACTTCATTATCACATGTGAGTAATCTTGTGTGAAAAAATTACCTGTAAGATCTTGAAGTATTTTATAAAGAAGCCCTTGTGACCTTTAGCTTGACCTAGATGCTTGTCTGAAATAGATTTTCTTTGGAGCCATTTGGTACCCGACATCATTGTTTAAGTTGCTTTGCAATAGATGTGTAAAAGTGCTGTGCTTTGACCTTCACACCTGAAGCTAGGTGATCTTGTGTGTGTAATTGGATGTGGGACATGGACTAATCTTACTGACTTTGTTATTGTGTTAATGCTTAAAGTGCTATGACCCCCACATCTAGACCAGAGCAAACAGCATATCAAGTTTTATTTGCAAACATTTTTATTGTTTGTAGAAAATTGTAATTGCCTACTCATGAAAATAAATTTCTCAATTAATATCATTACCCAACATTAGTGTCCACCAAATAGCTTACATGCAATCACTTACATATTTATGTACAATTGTGAAAAAGGTCTTGTGAATAAATGGTAAATGGTCAATTAACAAAAAGTAAAGTTTTGTAAAAATTGTTTGATTCAAAAGCTGTATTCGTGCTTGTTCTTATGCTTGAGGGAACTGAAGGGTATACAGTTGTTCTAGTGACTTCTTTTACTTTATTGTTGGGGCCTCCGTGGCCGAGTGGTTAGCGTGTTGGACTGCAAATCAGAAGATCTGGGTTCGGGCTGCATAGCGCCACTCTGCGGT
>JACSZP010051583.1:0-13742 GCA_016161895.1 Pinna nobilis | reverse complement strand
TAAACTGTTAATGAAATATAAAAGAGTACAGTATACTGAAATACTTGTAACTTTTCATTTGATTCTTTTTAGGTTCATAACGAATGGATGTCAGACTTTGAGAAACAGGTGTCAGTTCATTTGACAACATTATCTAATACAAGCAATAATGTAAGTAACAATTTTCAGTTTTAATACCTATTTTAAGGGATAAATTCTTGGGCTGCCATGGCTTGGTGGTTAGACTGTTTGCCTTCTGATCTTGGGTTCAAATCCACACCGTGCTGCAGTTGGCTTTTCCAGTCCTTAAGATGAGACTGTGAAAACCAAGGTCCTGTGTCACACTAGATGTCAGCACATTAAAGAACCCAGAGCATTTGCCAAATTGTTTGCACTTCATCAGCATTGGTGATGCTCGATATAAGTGAAAGATACTTTAGTTGGACATTAAACAACAATACAACCAACCTACAATAGATATAATCTAATACTGCAAAAGCAAAATGAGTAAATAAGGCGTTTTAGGAATATATGTTCTGACCCCTTCTAATAGGGTAGTTCTGAGATTATTACTGTTTTGTTCTTGGAGGCGTGATTAGACGTTGCCTATCAAAGAAGGTGGGACTGTTTTCTTAAGTAAGCAAAGGGTGGATCACTACCACAACCATATAGTATTTATTTTGAGGTGGAAAAGAATGAAACTCGATGTGTTTTTAGGTGTAGATACCGAGGGACATTCTTTTGATAACGTCTAAATGAGGTATATCCTGATAACAATACTGATATATAGGTATACGCGTTGTTTTCTGACGATAATAGTCCCACCTTCCTGTACACTTTGCAAGCTATTCACGTCTTCACGCTGAAGGGTTTTACAAAGGGAGAGTATCTCAAACCGCCTTATTCAAAGATGTTTAATGAATAAGATGGTCATGCCGAAGATCTAATAGCAAAGTAAGGAAAGAGAAAAAAAAATAGTGTATCTAACCCTCTTTCACAACTATTTTCAGTTTTCTATGAAAAATAAATGATATGCATGCACTGATATTCATACAGTTGCATGTGTAACATGCTTCAGACTACATGCTTTTGCACTTGTAGAATTGTTGTTTTAATAATTAAGTCATAAGTTAATCCCCTTAACAGCAAAGTTCAAATTGCTTACAAATTTTGGGTGTTTTTTATCTGGAATTTCAAATGTATGCATACCTTGAAGACATCGGCTTATTTTGACATGTAACTTATCTTTCTGCAGAGTGCCAAGTCAGATGCCAAAGTGAAAGAATTAGAGGGTACAGTAAAGACATTACAGTCACAATTGGAGGAGAGCAAGAGTACTTCATCTTCACAGGTAGTGTACTGATAGTCATATTTGCTAGTCCTCCCCCAAAGATTGGGCTTTTGACAATTTTTTTAATTACATCTTTGTGGTTAGGATAGACTTATCAAATTTATCATTTTATCATTTTGTGAGCATAAAAACCCCTCTCCCCTCTGATCATACTTGCCAAGTATCTCCCAAGAATTGGAAAACTCCCTATGTTTTTATGTAAACTTTTTACATTTCCCTATTAATTATTCAAAAATTTGTCTCCTCCATGAGATGGAAAATTATCCCCATAGAAAATGTTCAAGGTTGGCAAGTCTGCACAGCATCATCAAAAAAAAAAGTTTGAATTTGGAATTCTATCATCTATTCCTCCTTCACTTGATCATTAATTTCTCATCAGAAAATTGTTTACACATTACTGACTCTCTTCATGTATTTCTAACCTATCAATGTATCATCTTATATACTCAAATTTACTTCTTGCCCACTTCTTTAACATTTTGTGCAGATTAATATACCACTTTGTTATATATGTTATGTCTATCAGTAACATAAACCTTAGAAAAATGTCATTCTGTTACTAAAGAAATAACATAGATCTCTTTTAATCTTGTTATTAATTTTGTCCTTTTAAACAGAGTGCCAAATTAGACTCAAGAGTAAAAGAGTTAGAGGCCCATAATAAAAAGTTACAGTCACAAGTAGAGGAGCAGAAATCATCTTCATCAAGTCAGGTACGCAGATATTTTCTTTGTGTATATTTTGAGTGTCACTAGGTATAGGTTTGTGGTGGTGTGATATTACATTAGTCTGTAGGTTCCTCGTCTTTTTCCTTGCAACTGGTATTTTGATATAAATTACAGCGCAAAAAAAATGTATATTTATGTGCAGTCTAACCTACCTTAGCAACCCACTGAATTAAAGGATAACCTGTCTTATGTGACTTAAATGAGTGGTTCCCAAAATGGTATTTTCCTATAGAAATCACCCGAATTAAGAGACCACCTGTCATATGTGACCCTTTTTGCTCCTTCCCTTTAATGGTCTCTTAAAACAGGTTAGACTGTATATGTACCTTGCATGTGTATATTTGAAGTAATGGAGTTAAGTCATATACCAAGTGACACCTCTAACATTTATGCAGTACTAGTATCACATATGGTGATGAACGTAACTCTATGTTATCTTCCCGCTAAAATGACTAGAACAGGATATCATTTTCTAGTGTAATTCCATCACTAATAGAAATAATAGTCCCATACATGTATTAATGGGTATCACATGGAACATGAACTAATTCCTTTATAACTCGTGAACCATTAGATCTTTATGTTTAACCTTTTTGTGACAAATTCATAAATGATATTGGTTGAAGTGAATATTTCCAGACTATACATACATACATGTATCATATATTTCATTGCATAGTGTCAAGTTACTGTTTCAAAAGTTTAAAAATGTGAAAGTTTAAGAAGGCTTGATATCATTTTTTTAAACCACAACCCCCTCCTTCCTTTATTTTGAGGGCTTGGTTCTAGCTTTAAATGCACCCTGTCATAGTCTGGTGTAAAGAACTGGTTGATCTAGATGATCTTTGTTCTGTTTGTGCATCCCTGAAAGTAATAAATCCAAAAACTTTAAGGCCACTCCCAGATAAAAACTTCTAATAGGTTTGGTCAAAATTTGGATCAACTCGAGGCCTGCTGAATGAACAGTTGTACAATGTAAGGTGGTTGTAGCCATCAGCAAATAATTCCCCCAAAGTTCCCAACCAAACAGATTCACATCATTATCCAGCTGAAATTAGATGATTAGACAGGTGGTCTATCTATTGGATTGTGTGCAGACTATCGGATATAATAACAAAACTGTTTACTATGATCTGGGGGCCGCCGTGGCCGAGTGGTTAGCATGTTCGACTTCGAATTGTAGGGTACAGGGTTCAAATCCGTGCAGTGCTGCACGCTGCCGTTAGCCGTCCCTGTCTTTTGGATGAGACAGTAAAAACCGAGGTCTCATGTCACAGTAGGTGTTGGCACGTTAAAGAACCCTCCCTGTTCTGCGGCCAGCAGTGCCGAGCATAGGCAAAATTTGTCTTCCTTTCTCGGCACACAGTGACGTCTCCATATGAGTGAAATACTCTTGAGTGAGACATTAAACAACACAACAAACAAATCACTATGATCTGCACAGTGAGTTGGTCTATAAGACAAGGTTCCAGTAAGGCAGCAGATATGGAGTGATGAACATTTACACGACATGTATAAATCGTCTCTTGTTTCTGTAGATTGCTCAGTCTGAGTCTAAGGTTAAAGAGTTAGAAGAACATAACAAAAGTTTACAGGCACAGGTTGAAGAATACAAGACCAATTCTTCACTTCAGGTGAGGCAAGCTGTAAGAGCATGCTTCATGATCTTTTATAGTTGAATTTATTTATAATTACATTGTAATTAACTTCAAAGTAGTAAGTAAAGGTTGAATCACAGTCATATGCATTTAGGCCCATATAAGAAAAATAAATTTCCTAGAGATAGATTATTTTTCATAAGGCAGATTTAACTAATGATAATTTTTTTTTTGAAAAACATTTAAGTAAAATCTTTTGATCAAGATTGTCTGTATAACTCTAGACTAAGATAACTTCAGAAGAAATGACAGTCATTAGTTGAAAATCACAAATCATTAACATTCAATGATACTTAGTAACTAGTTTCGTTGTATGTAACTACAGTCAACTCCGTAAATAATGAGAACGCACGTTATGAGATAGCGGTTGTTACGAGGAGTTTTCTTTTCCCGGTGCACTATCCATGCATTACTTTGTAATTTCGAATAACGAAGATTGTCTATAGCGAGGTAAATATCTTGCTTCCTTCAATCTCGTTATATGTGGAGTTGACTGTATCACCTTATTTATGTGCTATGATTTGATATGTAGGTATCCAATATACCGGTAAGCCACAATCTATATAATGCTAAATGGTCACTTAAGTATGTAATCAAAGGAATTTGAGTAACTATAAAATATCCAAGTCTGGATTTGTTGCATATTACATGACTAGGTATCTCAACTAATTTTCATTTTCCTTATTTAACTTCTGAGATATTCGTGAGCAACCTATAAAGTGTTAGTCCAAGGTCATATATGTTTGGAATATTTGTTATTTAGAGTGCCGAGTCTGAAGCTAAGATTAGTGAATTACAGGAGAACAATAAGTCACTGCAGATACAATATGAGGAATACAAATCGTCAGTAACAGCTGAGGTGAGGCTACCGACTGTGCCTTGTTTTATGCTCTAGTGTTATTATCTCCCTGTTCAAATCTCTGCAAAATGTTCATGCATTCATTTACTAATGCCTATTCAGATCAAGAGCAGGGAGGTTTTTCTTTCCACTTTCAGTTTCTACTCAAAACAAGAAATGCATGATGAAGTTTGTTCTGCTAAAGCCACTGTTCATATGCTTATCAGAAGTTTTCAACAGCATGCTCAACTTACTGGTTCATTGCATGGAATATGTTTTTACTTATGTGTTTCTATCGTTCATTAAATTGAGTCATTTCCAATGTCTGTTACATGTAACAACAGTCATCCGGCATTCAGGAGCCATTTGCCATTTTTGTGCTTTTTAGATGGAGTAATTTTCATCATTGACGTGAACCTTTTCAACCCCAAGTATCAGAATAGTATACTCTTTTCCGTTGTCTTATACCAGTCCATTTCGGTCCGTGATGTTGAAAGGGTTAAGTAATTTGTCATTTATGAGAAATTTAGTATTGATATATACATTTTCATTTATCTGTTATGTTGACACATTAAAATGTTTACAATTATTGCATGTTATATGCTGTCCAAGAAATTCACAGCCAAATACAAATTAGTGAATGCTTACTGATGCTGCCTTCATTTTCAGGTTTTTCTGTTGACATGCCAAGCTGTTACTATTTCTCTCTCTCTCTTTTTTTGTGATGCAACTTATAAGTTACAAGGAAACAAGGCTTTTTAAATTAGTCTCACTCTATTATCTTGTACTCCAGCTTCAAGTGATATTTTACCCTGAAAAATGATATTTGATGAACAGAATGCATACAGCTAATTGATGCATGTAGACTGCATCTATGTATGGCAGTGTATTTAATGACAAGTCTGTTGTTTGAGAAACAGGAATCCTATAGAATATCAGTGTTCTTGTCATGTGATTTTGATTGATACATACAGAGCTTATGTGAATGATAGCTGAAGAATCTTAGTTGCTTACATACACAGTAATTTAAAAACTGGCTTTGCTTTTGATCATATTACCATGTTATCTAGCTCTGATACTTTCATTCCATTTTATTCTTTTTTGACTGTTATTATTAGGGAATTTGAAAAACAGATAAGCAGATAAAATATAAGATTTTGATTTTTTTACATACCAGTACTTCTTTCTTTTTCATTTTTGTCATAGATCTAGTTCCCTTAATTTTAAATTATTTTAAGAGATAGGAATATATACACAAAATTGAAACAAAAATAGATCATTAGATTTTCCGCCTCCTTGGCATACTGACATATATTGTTTAACTACATCCATGTCCATATGTCAAACTGGACCATGTTATAGGTCTTTACAGTCATGTTTGTGTTGTGAGCAATATTGTTCTCAAAATATCGAATACTTTTTATACGCTGTAACTTCTTTCTTTTCTATTTTCCTTCAGAGTACCAAGTCAGAGTCTAGAGTGAAAGAGCTAGAAGCAAAAAACAAAACATTACAGTCACAAGTAGGAGAGTTGGAGAAGTCAAATAAGAAATTACAGTCTCAAGTGGAGGACCAATCATCAGCTCTGTCACAGGTCAGATGACTTTGTATATTATAGTCATGCACAGTGATAGTTAGGTTTTAATTCTTGTAAGGTGCCGAAGTTGTAAGGTGTCACACTTTCAGTAGGTTTTGGGATGTCAAAGAATTTTCACTTCTCAATGGTCATAAGTGTTGAGCATAGACCAAATTTGATGCACTGTACCAAAGTTTGCGATGTCTCCATATACGAGAAGTTCAAGATTCTTGAGTGGGACATTAAACAACAATACAACCCTACAATCAAAGGATAAAAACAAGATGGATGAGTATTATTATGTAACCAGCTGCTGCTCAAATGCCTCGAAAATAGATGTAGCTTGTGATACATAAGGGTCATCGATAGACAGAATGCTATGTATATGTTCTTGATTGTTGATAGGAAGAAGAGTTTGTAGGTTTTACATGATATGTTATTCATTATCCTAAATACAAACTGAGCTGATGAACTCTCAAGTAAAGGTGTAGAGTTTCCAAGCTGCATACTTGTTCATTATGTAACATTAATTTCACCCGTCTTTCCTATCTTTTCGTTTCAATGACCATGTCTGACTTACTATTGTACAGAACACAAGTGATGGTGCAGTAAAAGACTTACAGGAGGTGAACAGGAAATTAGAGTCACAAGTAGAAGATTACCTAACAGTCTTAAAAACTACTGTAAGTTACACATTTACAATAAACTTCTACCAGTATGCACAATAAAATACCTGTGAATTTTGAAATAAAAGTGCAAATTGTTGTAAATGTTAGAAGATATCAATCACTTGGTAGACAATGTTTAACTCCTGTCTATGAGATTAACCCTTTACCACATGCAGCACTTAGAACTTTTGTTACATTTGTCGAATGAAAATTGAAACATTGTTGCAATTCGTTTCAATGCTTACATGGACTTTGCATCATCTCAATATGAGATTTTTAGGGGTTTTTTTAGCAAAAAATGCATTTGAAACTTTAAAAACATATCAAATTATGAAGAACTTTATATATTTTGCATCAGTAGATATAAATATTCTGGTGTTTACTTTTGCTTATACATGTACTTACCACTTCCCATTATGCTGTAGTTTTCCCATCATTTCTAGATTACGTCTAGGTCTCCCTGTCTTTCCGATGAGACAGTACAATCTGAGGTCTTATGTCACAGTAAGTATCCTTCCCTGCTGAATTGCCCTAAGTACCAAGTATATGCCAAAATTGAAGCCCTTCACCAGCATACGGCGATGTTTCCTTACAAGTGAAATATTCATGAGTCAGAGTGGGATGTTAAAAGTAATAACAACAATCTGTAGTTACTGTTTACTGAAGGAAGACTCTTTAGAATTACATTGTATTTATTCATCACACCTATACAGTGGAACCTCGCATTAAAAAAAAAAACCCACTCAGGTGACCAGCTCCACAACCACACCAATGAAGACCAGTGAAATTCAGTCTGTATATCTCCCTTCAAGGCTATTTTATCCTCACCAAGGAGACCGCCTCACTTATCAGACCAATTTTAGCCAGTCACTTGGGTGGTCTAAATTGCGAGGTCCCACTGTATACACTGTTATTCCTTTGCACATGTCTAAGATCACTTATACACATCCTTATCAGGATATGATCTCTGACTTACACTTAAGAGAGCACGTTCATAGTAAAAGAATGCAAGTTTAGCCAATGACTTCATATGCAATTCTGAATTTAGGAAACAAAACTTCAGCAGCTAGAAAACAGTGTTGAGAGTGAGGAGAAGAAGTGGCAAGAAAAGACACAGGCACTTCAGCTGGATCTAGAACAAGTAAGACGATGGTCTCTATTACCAGGCCAATAAAAAAAATTCACTAATCTGAGCGTCAATTTATACATCGTCCATGTTGAGGCTTGCCAAGACATGGGCAAACTTAATGTGACATGGGCGCTTGTGGATTTCTCAATTATCAGACAAAAGACATTGGTTATTTTTCTCCCATTTATACATTTATACAATAAAGATATGTTTTTCTGAACCTTGACATGTGTTTTGTGAGTATTAATTTTCATTTCACCATGAAAACTTCTTCAAAACTATTGATTATTTTAGTTGTTAATAACAGATTCATATTTGTACATTTAACACTAAGTTTCTCTTGAATTATTAATAGTTTTTTTTTTTTTTTTGCATTTAAATAAAGAGAGGAAAAATATTCTTAATTTCAGTACATTATTCTCAAGTTGACAAGTATATCTTCTTGAATTGTAGGCAAGACAAGAAAATGCCAGCCTAAAAGGAGAAGTAGCAAAGGCACATGAGACAGAGGAGGTACGTTGCATGTGATGCATGTGATATGTATTGGGATTTCTAGTCAACAGCTTGTCAGTTTACTGTCACTCACAAAAAATAATGTGTGTTATGTTTCATGTTTGATGTTGTTCTTTTTAGTGTCACAGCCTAATCTGTTCTGTCCCATTTGAATTGTCATGCATTGGAATATTTTCAGCATATTCTGCATAAATCATGTTTGATTGTTCATCATTTTGTTTTAACTTGTCTGTTTGGTTGAGAACAAGATTTAGGATCTTGAAATGAAAAACTCCCTAAAGGTTACATTTCAGATGTTACCCACACTACTGTCTGAGGTCACAGCAGAAGGCTGGTGATCTCTACCCAGGTACATTTATAACTGGGTTTTCTCCTCCACCAATAAAAACTGGCTGCCACTGCAAAAATTAAAGAATGTGGAGTGTGGCAAAAAAACAAATAAAATGACATTGATCTATTACAAACCACAAAGAAATGCCCTGAAAAGAATATAATTCATTATATTGTCTATACTTGATAACAGTTTACTTTCTGTTAGATAAAGAGATAGGACAAACATTTTTGTTTTGTTCCTTCATATTTACCACAGATGTTACTCACCAAACATTGGAAATTGCAAGAAACATTAACATCTGATTATTCTGTCATAAGTAAATAGTAAATACATGTATAATCAAGATTCTAATTTCCTAAAGAATAAATGTGCATATTCTGTCTTTCTGCCACTGGGGGATTCCTATTACTTTTCATACCTGCTTTTTTTTTTTCTTTCTATAAATACATAAGTTTGTTTGTCTATACTGTTTTGAATTTTGAGCATTATAATATTAGCCTATATTTGTTTATAATGATCGACCATAATAGGCGTGTCTGTGACAGAAAACAGCATACTATTTTGATACTTAAGGTCTTAAGGATTTACTGCGTGAAGTCACCGACATCTAAATTTAGTGTGCTTTATTGAACATTATTCAGTGAATCTACCAAGATTTTTGTAATTCATCACCATCACTACTTGACTTGCATAAGTAGTTTAATAATGCTTGCTTGTATATTGCAACTGTGTGAGCTTAATAGATATTTTGTAATCAGTATTTGTAGAACTTATATCCGTATATTTTAAATTGCTATGTACTGTAGTTTCTCATCTTTGTTAGAGATGGTTTACTGAATATTCAATTAATGGTTTAATATTTAACATTTTTTGTTTGAAACAATAATCTGAGAATTTTTGTTGCAAGTGTTTGTTAATGACAATTAATTTTCAAGTAAAAATATTTATTGAGAATAGATTAGGATTTCATTTTAGTTTCAATATCAGAAATTGAGCTATTGTTTTCCATTACTTTCAGTTTTCTCTTTATTTTATCATGAAAATGAGAAATCTTTGTGTGGAATTGATTTTATAACATGTTTCTGAGATAAATAAAGTTCTCAGTTTTTCTTTGGTCAACCTTTTTTATCTTAAATGTATCAATGTAAATCAAAGAGATTTCAGCTTCTAAGAGGTTCATCATTTGATGATTAATACATTATAGGCCTTAACTGAGTTGGACTTTGCATATCGATGTTTAGAGAAAAGTGTGAACCAAATTACGGAAGAGGTATGCCTTACTGTCACAAAAGGCAAATAACCTTGCTGTAGTTTGGGACTTAACTTTACTGTCATGTGTGCACTTTTATATAACAAGTTGAGTGTTGACATTTGCAGTGGATAAACACAAAAACATTGATCTTATGATTCTGTTCAGTTTTTTTGAAATATTCGTTTTGTTATTTTAGTGTTAATGATATAGCTACTTTAATTGTTTTAAAAATTAACAACTGTTATTTTAAAGTGTACAGAAATTACCATATCAAAGATATTTTTGCTAAGTGGTTAGATAGTAAAGTCATGATTCCCAATCAGCACTGCGGCTGGCTGTCCGTCTTTCGGATGAGACAGTAAAAACCAAGGTTCTGTGTCACAGTAGGTGTCGGCACGGTAAAGAACCTTCTCCGCTTATAGGCCATAAATGCCAAGCATAGGCAAAGTTTATCACCCTTCATGGGCATATGGTGATGTCTCCATAAAGTGAAAATTTCTTGAGTGGGATGTTAACCATAATACAACTAACAACATCAATAAGATGTATGCATAGATTTTGCATATACCGGTAAATAAGATTTAATTTGTCATATGATCATGAAAGATACACATGATTTTTAGGCTTATCCCTAAAACTGAACTTTGCAATGCTTACTTCAAAACGTTGTGCAATGGTTGTGAGGGAAACATTTTAAAGTTGTAGAATAAAGGGTTGTTTGCTGTGTTCGTTTGAAATTGAGTGTTCTAACAAACAGAAATACCAATTTTATTTTACTTTTTGCTGAATGGTTGTTTTGAATATTTGTTATGTCAAGTGTATTTCAGAATTTCTTGTGATACATGTAGTTGCACATCCATGATAATGTCAACACTTATGTGCTGCACTGACAGTAGTGGAAGAGCTTTTCTGTCTGCTTCACTCTGATAATAGCATGAGCATGATTATCCCTCCTTCATTTTCATTCATGTAACCTTTTTTAATAAGATTAGTACAACTCCACTATTAACCTATTTACATGTATCCACCATATTCCAACAAGTTACAAGCATTGTCATAGCGATGGAATATTGAGACCACTAATCTGTACTCTGGTGTATCCACAAAATCTTGAATCAGCATGAGTGACTTGAGTTGGTGATGTACAACTGCACTGAAATAACAGATATTTTTATACTATTACAAATATTTTTCCACTTCTATTTTCAATATTTATTTGTAATTTGCCTAAAACAAAGAACAGTGGAGCATAGAAATTCTAAGCTATGATAACAATTATCAATTTGAATTTTATCATTCCTTTTTGAAAAGAATTGCTTGTTTTATATAAATCAGGTACATTAGGAATGCTGAAGTCCATGGCTTTACAATGAATTCAGAGCGCAGTCATAAAGTCCTGGATCTAATCATCATTTAAATCATATTCTTGTATATGCAATTTATTGTAACAATTCTGCAACTGTACAGTAGAATGCTTTGTCCTTTACCATACACACCTTATCAGAATCTGATATATGATCATTGTAACAAAAAGAATACCCCATTTTCCCTCGCCCTATATCTCGCTTTCAGTTCAATTCTAAATTGAATGATGAGGGTGCTAAACCTGCATCAAGAGAATACTAATGTACTATTTTTAGGTAAAAAAATCCATTGTCTTAGCTAAATGTTTCCTTTCTTTTTAAATTTTGAACTTCTCTAAATGTTTCCTTTCTTTTTAAATTTTGAACTTCTCATAGTTCTGATGTGTATTATCTTACATAATCCTTATATCACATTTTGCACTTTATCAAAGTGATGGACAGTCGGCTTCGCTCTCATCACTTTCTTCCTCTTGTATATACTTTTCTCTACACATTTTATTTATCACAGTTTGCTTCAATATTCTAGTCTGGTTGATATTGGAGGGGAGGGGGACATACCAACAAACATGTTAAGAAAAGAAGCCATGGACATCTTCATTCCTACTTGTACATTTCAACTTCTATACCTATAATATGCATTGTACAATACAAAATATATAAATGTATAGATGCTCATTTTTGCTATTATTTTGTGCCTACTTAATTTTTTTAATGTATTGTGTCATTTTCAACAGTATTTCAGTTAAATATCATTTTGCGTGTAGCGGAATGAAAATTCAAAATTCTTGACTTATGCAAAAAGACCAATCCTAAGCAGTCATGGATCTTTAACATGGGCCCCGACAGTATCTTTATACAATTTATGTTTCTTAGTTTTGAAATGAATTTGCTTAATTTTCTTAAAAGCTTTCCTTCCTTGTTTGCATTTCCCCCTGAGTATGATTATAAGACATTTTTTGTTCATTCCTTTGAAGATTTCTTGTTTTATTCAGCTTCTCTCAAATGCTTGTTTTGTCCAGCCCATTTTAGGCACCAGGATAAAACCTTGTTTTTCAGGCAAAGGCGCTACAAATCTTTGCACTTGAGAGCTGTTTCAACTCGAGTTTGGAATGATATAGACTTTTTCAATGTTTTGTGTATATATTGATATGTGATTGGAAAAATCAATGTTTCAGATGAAAGCAAAGGTACTTAGTCTTCAGGGTCAGTTGAAAATTTCAGAAGATAAGTGCTCACAGCTGCAAAGCCAAGTAGATGAGGTGGGATCACGGTTCATACTGCATGTTACTTATTGTTCTTTGTCTGATGTCATGTTCCTGTTAGATTTTTGTATTCAGGGCGTGAAATTAGCCATTTTTCCTTGGTGGCACACAGGGATAATAGCTTAAAAATTTGCTGGCCCCACCAAAAAAAGAAAACCCCAATCAAAAGAACTTTAACAAGCCTTCGTCTTCAACATTTTAGTTTGAAAATGTGATAAAAGTGGAATAGTTGATGTGTTGGTACATTAACTTGTCAATTAGACATAATATAGGCATTTTCTTTTCTGAATTTCTACTGGGCAACAGGGCCAGTTTAGATGAAAAACTAACAGGCCCATTGGAATCTTTACTGGCCACCGACCAGCGGACCACTGCTAATTTCAAGCCCTGTGTATTATATTTCATTTTTATCAAATCCAAGCTTTATACCTGCATACGGATTTGGGTTTTTTAAAACATTTTTATTGTATTTTTTTCATTTTTCCTCGTGTATACAAGAATTCAATTTTTCTATATCTTCAATGTACGGAACTTTTGAGTGTGTCTACATATTTTTTCATGAGGACCTCATTTATTTCTTGATTAAGACTTTAATGTAATGTTCTATATTTGTAAAAGATATTTTTATCAGGTGCATCCTGTTTTGAATATTTCTTATGTGTTCTAAGTTCCTTTGAGAATTTATGTCAGAAAAATTGTTTTATTTAGGACATTTCACATAAGCATGAGTAACTTATAAAATTTTAATTAAAAATTGATCTATTTATGATATTTCACATTAAAACTAGTGATAAAAGCAATGGAGCTTAGCCTAGGACTATTCAATTTCACAGGTTCAGCTGTCATTTTATCATGATTTATTTTTTCAGTAATTCTTGATTAACCACTTCAGTGCGTATGCTGTATACATACATCATGAGTTAAATTGTTTGCTGAATGTGTATGACAAATATATTCGTCATTGAAAAGTGCAAAACCTGAACTTGTAATTCCTGCCATTTTTTGGTAAATAAAACCTAGAAACCTGAGTGTGTCTTTATTTTATTTACTGATACATACCCATGCGTGGGTCTAGAGGGGGGAGGGGGGG
>JACSZP010051543.1:4078-18309 GCA_016161895.1 Pinna nobilis | reverse complement strand
ATGTCGTACATTTTGGCCAATTGTTGATGCTGTCTCACCTCCATAAGTGGTGTAATATCTGGCGGTGTGCTACAAAACATGGAATATAACGTGGCAGCTAGCAATAGCACCAAAGGGATGGGAATCATATCAGTAGCTTAAAAAAATTTACTGGCTGTATTGGAGAGTTGTAACCGCTAAATACACATGTGCGTACTGATTTTCATGGGTCAGACTGCAAAATGACTGTTGAATAAAGATGTTTGCTTAAATAAGGTGGTTATTTAGCAAGGTTTCACTGTGTGAAATATACAATACACCTGTCCCTGTCACATTTTTATGAAAGATGAAATAAGCAAAAATAACAAATTTACAAAAGGTTAACAATTTATTTTGTTTTGCTGATGAAATGGTCACAGTAGGTGTCTGGTGAAATTTCTAATGAAGTAAAGGTGTGGAAATCCTATGCCCAATGCTCCCAAACTGTTCCTTTGATCCTCTGGTTAGAATTGTACCACCTCCTGTAGTAGTCACATGGCATAGCAATTGTTGTGAAAACCTTAATTTAAAATGTTTAAACTTTATCTATTGTTTTGTTGTAAATGATTAACAAAGAAAAGTTATTAACATACCTGTATATTAATGTCCCTCATTGGCTCTGATGTCAGCGTGTGGGGATCCTTGCTGTGGCAAAAAACTGGAGTGCCTGGAGAAAACCCACATGTTCAAGCTGGCGAACCTACGATACCTTAATTTAGGCCTGCTGTATCTGTATCTTTTTTACTCATTCATTGTTCTACACCTCTAGGTAGAAATTACAAAGTACAACAATCATTTGATCAACTTTGAATGTTTCTCGACACTTGACGAATGGTGACTAAAGTGGTAATAGGGATTCCCCAATACTTTTTGGCAGTAATTACTTATCCATGGACTACTGATTCTTAACATGTGAAACTGTCCACCACAGAATCATTAGCTTATTTTATCTTCATTTATATCAGTTCTTATGTCACACATTAGTTCCCTGAAATGTTTTGTCAGAAATTTATAAATCTTACAGGTACAGGTATATACATGTGTTATAGATGTACACTGGAGTCTCATTAAACCTGATACCTTCATACCCAAGCAAGTTTTCCGGATAAATGAAGTGTACGGGATTACTGATACTTACATGTACATGTACATACTTAATGTCCAATAAAATTTGAAAATTTTGCTCCCTAGAAATGTTGTCCGGAAGGTTAGGCATCCGGATTATTGATGTCCGGATTAATGACGCTTGACTATTTTTATGTCTTCCTTAATTTCATGTTAGTAAGATTACACTTATGCACAACTAATTTTTGCAATGAGTTAAAGTTCCTTTGAGTAATATTTTTCACTTTTCTTATATTCTTTTGTAGTTTAATTCAACACATAAAAAGTCAGAGACCAAGCTGGCAGAGGTAACAAATTTCATTGTTCTATATCAAGGTTAAGAAAGTTGGGGATGTGCATGTATAAATAAATTGCCCTAGCCAGCCATAACTATTTGTCTATCAATTTTGTAAAGAGCCACAATTTCTTTATGATACTTTGGAATGAAGTTGTAAATCACATAATTGTTATCTTTGACCCTGAGTTTGTCATGCCTTTGAGAAAAGTTTGTGTTTATTTAGTTCAATACTACAGTACCAGTATGGCCAGAATTCTTAGTGTGGTGGCTGTAATTTTCATGTTACTTTGGAGGGATATACTATATAACACAATTATTGCCTATGTCTGAAGGTTGTGTCATGATGTTAAGCCAATGTCACAAAAAAAGGTTGTCAAGGTCATAATGCACAAATGGCCAGAGTTATTTTATTTTGTATCTAATTTTGCTCCTGTTACATGTACCTCAAAGACAGATCATAAATCACACAATTACAGTCAACTCCACATGCATGTATAACAAGGTTGAAGGGGGCAAGATATTTGCCTCGTTATAGCCGATCTTCGTTATTCACATTCACAAAGTAATGCAAGGAAAGTACACCAGGAATAGAAATCACTTTGTAACAACCGGTACCTTGTTACATGCGATCTCGTTATATGCGGAGTTGACTGTTTTTCCATTTCCAAAGTTTGTGTGATGACCTCACATGTCATATACTTGTATTGTCATATGGGCCATAGCATTCACAATTTTACTTTGGCTTGTTTCTGTGTAGATTTTATTCTTTTTCTGAAATAGATTACTAGTACAGCGACCAGTGTCTAAAGAGACCATCAGAACAGATATTGAAAGTATGGTCTCTGGAAGCAGCTGGTCTTTCTACAACTTATATTTAAGTATTATCTATTCAATGATGAATAGGATTTTTCTGTCTCTTAAAGAGATGCATATTCAGTATTCACGAGGACATAGTTTTCTCGCTTTTGGCCATTTTTGACAAGAGCATCTTTTCAAAGATATTCAGATTAATATCTACAATTTTCCATTTTCAAAATTTTAATGTTATTTTCTTTTTTTTGTGATGACCAGGAGATGATTAAACAACTGATAGCTGAGGGGAAAGAAAAGGGGATCTTATTTTTAACAGAGTTTACCAAAACAGAACTTTACACGTTCTTAAACAACGAGATTGGTCATAGTCAGTTGGTAAGTTATTGTCGTTGTTTTGTTGTTTAATGTCCCACTCAAGAATATTTCAGTTATATAAATGATAATGTACATGTAAATAAAATAAGCTGGTTGGTTGGTCATATTGTTCTTAACATTACAATCCAGAATTTCTCATCAGCCCACTTCTGCTGTGACATCTGTAGCCTCAGTCAGTATCATGTCTAAAGCACAGGAAACCATGGACCTCCAGGCTCACCCTGTAGTTATAGCCATTTTAGCTAGCTATTCTAACTAACTTTTTTTCAAAATGTGCCAGAAAAATTAATTATTGGCTAATTTTGGGGGGGGGGGNNACATCAAGACATCAGGAAATAAAGGGGAGATAATTCAAATCTTATGTAAATCACAACCACATTTATTGCAAATGTAGTGCAAAATTATCAAACATATTGTACATATCAGTATTGGTAAACATTCATTCACTGGGCTAATAAAAACTACAATTGACTTAAAAATATTTTGTTGGCTAATTTTTTTAGCAAACAGTCTTCTGAGTTGAGGTTGACACACTTGCCTTCCTGGTCTGAAGTGAGGCACTTTACAGAGCAAGTGGGATGTAATATGTTTGTACAATGGAGCCGCATTTATCTTGTTACTTTCATTTCAAAGAAAATTGTCCATCTAAATGAAGCATCTGGAGTACTGAAACTTTAAGGTGATAATGACCAATGCAATTTGACCATTTTGTTCCCTAGAAACTTCATCTGGAATGTGAAGCATCCGGATTAATGAAACCCGACTGTGTTTTGACATTGTCTTCTTACAGGTCCCCACGTTGATGACACTTTTGATGAAGCCAGCAGAAGAAATAAGTGAATATTTACAATCAGATGGAGAAGTGTTGCTAAATGCTGTTGTCAATGTAAATAAGTATATTATACATGTACTTGTATTTCCTGCTTTCTATGGTATATAAATATTGTATTCATAACAGGGTGAAATTGGAAACTCACGTGGCGAAAATCATGTGACCTATTATGATCAGTTCTCGTCCGTTGTTGTTGTATTGTTGTTTAACGTCCCAATATTTCACTCATATGGAGACGTCACCATATGTCGGTTAAGGGCGACAAATTTTGCCTATGCTTGACACTGCTGGCCATAGAGCAGGGAGGGTTCTTTAACTTGCCAACACCTAATGCGACACGTACGGGACCTCAGTTTTCACTGCCTCATCCGAAAGACAGGGACGGCTAACTGTGGATTGGCGCTGCGGGATTCGAACCCCAGACCCTCCGATTCAAAGTGGAACACACTAACCACTCGGCCAGGGAGGCCCCTTCTCCTCCGTCATTCTATGTTTTGTCCTTCGTAATCCGTCATTCGTCAACTTTTAGCATTTAGTGGGTCGAAATCAACACTTACCAGGAATGAACTTTGGGTGACGGGAACTCGAGTTTATTCAAACCATCCCCTCTGGGTCCAAAAATGGTCCTGCCCTAGACCAAATTTGTTTAAGTTTTGCAAGTTCAAAAAATCTTCTTTGAAAGTATGAGGCCAAATACATGTATGCCGTTTTATGGAATATAAAATCCTTTTGGGTATACATTCAAGTTTGTTCAAGAAAAGACCCAGGGTAATTTCTGGCCCTACCCCGGGTTAAACATTTTACATAGGGTTACTGTAGGATTTTACATTTAGGCTTCTTCTCAGGAACCAGTGGGCTAATTTCAACCAAATTCTTTACTTACATGTAGGTGACCATAAAGGCCTACTTGTTCAGTTATATAGAAACCTCACCTATTGCTGGTAAAGGGTTTCAAATTTTGTCCTTTACCATTGGGCAGCAAGGAATTTTAACATGCCTACACCTACTTTAACTGGTGAATTCACCCAAAGAACAGAAAAGTCAGCTTTCCTTTCCAAAGCTCAAATTGTACACCCTACAGTCTGATAATGAGCACAGTCTACTGACAACCCTAAACAGCTGTTAGCATCAGTATGTATAAAAGGAACACTAGCAATTTCACAAATTAGCCTGTTATGAAATGGAAAGTTTACATGGTCAGTATTGAATTCTTAACATTAAAGTCAAGAACTACAACCCATTCAATAGATAGATACATTTTATTTGAATTGCAATATTTTTTGTTTAGTTTTCAAAGCAGAAATCTGATCAAGCACAAGTTCCAGTAGAGAATAAGGGCAAACAGGAGGAAGTAGAAATGACCAGTACAGCTGATGTAGAAGAAACATCGAGTGTGGACAGTCTCCAAGATCAGGTAAAAAAGATGATTAGTTGTATTGCAGTTTAACGTCCCACTCAAGAATGTTTCACTTGTATGGAGACTAACCATGTGCCAGTGAAGGGTGACAAATTTTGTCTATGCTCAACAATTATGGCCAAGAACAAGGAGGGTTCATGCTGACACCTACTTTGACACATGACTGTGGTTTTTACTGTCTCATCATAAGAAAGGGGACAGCCAAATGCAGTGTGGAGCAGATTTGAACCCATGTTAACCAATGAGCCAGGTCGGCCCCCTGGTAAAAAAGTGAAATGCAGATGAACCTTCCCTGATCGACTACTGCAATGGGAGGTCACTTGAAGAGATAAATTCATGAGATAACTCTTTAAATGTAACCTGTTTTAATAGCCACCAATACAGAAATAGCCAAATTGGTGGTCTTACTAGACAGATTCTACTGTACTTAGAAGTAATTGTGCCAATTGAATTGCTTAATGACTTAGTTTTGATTGTTTCTATTTTTAGCTCACCTCTTAATTTGAGAGGGAGCTTATGCTGTCGTTCCTTCATTGGTGTTGGCATCCTAACTAGAATGTCAAGAAGATTTATCTCTGAACAATAGTATCTAGGAAGATCAAATTTGTATATCTCATTCAATTAAATATGTATGATTAAAGTGATTTAAATGCATGTTCTATAAATTAATTAAAAGAATAATTTACAGATTTTTATCTTAATTTATTCATTTAATTCCAGGTATGAAACTTTTCTTTCCAGGGAAGGATACTGACCTTTTCATTTGAGATTTTCTATGTTTTTTATCCTTCAGATTAATACCATAGAGCAGTTTTTAGTTGGTACATGCAAGGAGACATTTGAGGGTAACTTCATAGCTGTGAAAAATTTTCTGAAAGCACAAGGTGGACTCAGTGCTGTGAGAGATCTAGGTATGGTATGTATCTCAGGGTGGACTCCGCACTGTGAGAGATCTAGGTATGGAATGTATCTCAGGGTGGTCTTAGTGCTGTGATAGATCTAGGTATGGTACATATCTCAGTGTGGACTCTGCTGTGAGAAATCTAGGTATGATACGTATCTCAGGGTGGAATCCGTGCTGTGAGAGATCTAGGTATGGAATGTATCTCAGGGTGGTCTTAGTGCTGTGAGAGATCTAGGTATGGTACATATCTCAGTGTGGACTCTGCTGTGAGAAATCTAGGTATGATACGTATCTCAGGGTGGAATCCGTGCTGTGAGAGATCTAGGTATGAGATGTATCTCAGGGTGGTCTTAGTGCTGTGAGAGATCTAGGTATGGTACATATCTCATTGTGGGCTCTGCTGTGAGAGATCTAGGTTAGGTAAGTAAATCACGGTGGACTCAGTTCTGTGAGAGATCTTGGTATGGTATGTATCTCAGGGTGGACTCAGTGCTGTTAGAGATCTAGGTATGGTACGTATCTCAGGGTGGACTCTGCTGTGAGAGATCTAGGTACAAAATGTATGTTAAGTATCTCAGGATTGACTAAGTTCTGTGAGTGATCTGATCTACATATTGTATGTATATCTCAGTGTGGACTCAGTTTTGTGAGAGATCTTGGTATGTTAAGTATCTCAGTGTGGACTCAGTTCTGTGAGAGATCTTGGTATGGTAGGTATCTCAGGGTGGACTCAGTACTGTGAGAGATCTTGGTATGGTACGTATCTCAGTGTGGACTCAGTTCTGTGAGAGATCTTGGTATGGTAAATATATCTCAGTGTGGACTCAGTTCTTTGAGAGATCTAGGTATGTTAAGTATCTCAGGATTGACTCAGTGCTGTGAGAGATCTAGGTATGAAAATATCTCAGTATGGACTCTGCTTTGAGAGTTCTAGGTAGGGTATGTATCTCAGGGTGGTCTTAGTGCTGTGAGAGATCTAGGTATGTTAAGTATCTCAGGATGGACTCAGTACTGTGAGAGATCTCGGTATGTTAAGAATCTCAGTGTGGACTCAGTACTGTGAGAGATCTAGGTATGGTAAGTATCTCAGTGTGGACTCAGTTCTGTGAGAGATCTTGGTATGGTAAGTATCTCAGGGTGGTCTCAGTTCTGTGAGAGATCTTGGTATGGTAAGCATATCTCAGGATGGACTCAGTTCTGTGATAGATCTTGGTATGGTAAGTATCTCAGTGTGGACTCAGTTCTGTGAGAGATCTTGGTATGGTAAGTATCTCAGGATGGACTCAGTTCTGTTGGAGATCTTGGTATGGCAAGTATATCTCAGTGTGGACTCAGTTCTGTGATAGATCTTGGTATGGTAAGTATATCACAGTGGTCTCAGTTCTGTGAGAGATCTTGGTATGTTAAGTATCTCAGTGTGGACTCAGTTCTGTGAGAGATTTTGGTATGTTAAGTATCTCAGTGTGGACTCAGTGCTGGGAGAGATCTTGGTATGATAAGTATCTCAGGATGGTCTCAGTTCTGTGAGAGATCTTGGTATGTTAAGTATCTCAGTGTGGACTCAGTTCTGTGAGAGATCTTGGTATGTTAAGTATCTCAGTGTGGACTCAGTTCTGTGAGAGATATTGGTATGGTAAGTTTCTCAGTGTGGACTCAGTTCTGTGAGAGATCTTGGTATGGTAAGTATCTCAGTGTTGACTCAGTTCTGTGAGAGATCTTGGTATGGTAAGAATCTCAGTGTGGACTCAGTTCTGTGAGAGATCTTGGTATGTTAAGTATCTCAGTGTGGACTCGGTACTGTGAGAGATCTTGGTATGGTAAGTATCTCAGTGTGGACTCAGTGCTGTGAGAGATCTTGGTATGATAAGTATCTCAGGATGGTCTCAGTTCTGTGAGAGTTCTTAGTATGGTAGGTATTTCAGAGACTTAGTTTTGGTATATTTGTTTCTCTCTTATTATGCCTCCATAACTGAGGATTCAGGGGGTATAGTTTTTGGTCCCCCTGTTTATCTGCAAAACAAAACTTTTGAAAAGTATGTGATAGAACTTATATATTTTACATGTATAAGTCTCATGACAAGACTTTTTGGAGTTTGACCATGCAACTTTAAACAGAAATTAATTGGGCCACTGTGGTCTTGTTGCCAGGGTGTTTACCTTCTGATCATTAGGTTGTGGATTTGAATCTGAGCTACTTTGTAGCTGGCAGTCCCTGTCTTTTGGATAAGACAGTAAAAACTGTACGTTCCATGTCATAGTAGGTGTTGAAATGTAAAAGAACCCTCCCTGCCCTATGGCCATAAGTGCCAAGCATAGGCATAAATCGTTGCCCTTCATGGCACAAATTGACGTCTCCATATATAAGTGAAAAATTATTGAGAGGGAGGCGAAACAACAACACCACCAACCAACAACATAAAATAAACTTTTGTTAAATTCTGCCGAATATGGGATTTTATTTTTCACTTGCTCATTTAGTTTCTTTCCTTAATTTTCTCCAAATTTTTCTTTGGTCTCAAATGATTTTGTCACTCAAAACAATTAATTTTCTTTCATCAAGATTCTTTGTGTATTGACAGAAACAAACGCCATTGGCTATGGCTGCAGAAAAAGGTGACATTAAGGAAGTTCAAAGGTTAATTGAAGGTGGAACTGATCCCAATGCTGTTCACCCAGATGATGAACAGGTTTGTTTGGTACATGTATTTTTTAGGTCACCTGAGTAAACTCAGGTGACCTATTGCAATCCGTTCCCGTCCGTCGTCGTGTGTAAACTTTTAACATTTTTGACTTCTTCTCAGAAACAAGTGGGCCAATTTCAACCAAGTTTGCCAGGGATCAACATTGGGTGATGCAGACTCAAGTTTGTTCAAACCATCCCCCTGGGTCCAAAAATGTTCAAATTTTGCAACTTTAATAATCTTCTTATCTGAAAGTACAAGGCCAAATCTACTGATTTCTGGGATATAGCATTCTTTTTGGATGTAAATTCAAGTTTGTTCAAGAGAAGGCCCTGGGGTCATTTTTGGTCCCACCCTTGGGTCAACTATGGTCCCGCCCTGGGATTAAACATTTTCCATAAGGTTTCTATAGGATTTCACATTTTAGGCTTCTCCGGTATCAGTGGGTCAATTTCAACCAGATTCATTACTCAGGTGACCGTTAAGGCCCCTTGGGCCTCTTGTTTTTTATAAAGAGGCATTTCATTTAGCTTTATAGAGCCGTTGTGGTTCCCTGGTTAGAGTATTTACCTTCTAATCATGAGGTCATAGCTTCAAATCGACATGTTGGAGTTTGATTGCTTTTTCTGTTGTTCGGATGAGACAAGGTAAAATCTGAGGTTTTGTGTCGATTCTCTAATATCAATGGTCATAAGTGCCGAGCATAGGCAAAATTTATACATGTAGCTCTTCCACCATTGGTGACTTCCTCATAGGAGTTAAAGCTATTTGAGTGTAAAAATAATCAAAATACAACCAACACCAAACTCATTAATTTTACTTTCAATTATATTATGGTGCTTCAGTTGTTTAGTAGCTGCATCAGTCAAGCTCAGATATTAACTCTGATCATGGTAATACATGTATTTCACTGGTATGGTGGTGTCCAGCTTGAAGCATTGGAGAATAAATACAAACTATATTTTTACCTTGGAGAAGACAAATGGCCTGTAAGCTGGCAAACATTTTGATATAACAAGAATTGAACAAAGCAGGATAGAAACCAGAATTGAAAAGAATAATGCTTTAACAATTTGGGTTATAGAGGCCTGATATTTCATTATAAGAGTTCCTCCATTTCTAGATTATCAGATCTTTTGAGAACCTCCACCCAGAGTTTGTTGATGTTTGTTACAGGTGCTGACACCATTATTTATGGGAGTCATTGCCAATAATGAAAACTTGGTGCGGTTCCTACTGGAAAAGGGTGCAAATGTTAACCATATCGACTATGTAAGTATTCTTGTACATATCATTACGAGTGAATTGATATTCCTTTGTCATGATACGATGTTTATCATGATACACAGCCCTCGATTTGATACAAATCGTTACTCATGTAGTTTTGATACATTCATTTTTCCCCAGTATGTGTAGGCCTATAGTTCTATCCCTGGTTCCCCATGGTGTTTGTGGTTTAATTGAACTCCCTGGATTAACTTGACAGAAATTCAGGAGATTCCATTAAAACTCATAAATATTAATGATAGGATTAAACCAATGAAATTGCACTGAACTGCTTAGAGTGAATTTGAACTTTTCCTTTCAGAAACGTGAATACAAAGTTTTTGTAGGCATAACTGTTTGCTTTGAGTATGAAATGAGATTAATAGAGTTCAGTTGAAATAATCCAGTGCAATTGCCTATTGTTGCAAATACTATAGGGAACTGAGAACGATGTAGATACAACTTCTTGTGTTAAAAGCTGTCTGATGCTCAGTGAAAGTGAATCTCTCAAACATTTTAAAACCAGTATATTTAAATTGTCATGATGTACTAGATGTCAGGCTGTAGACAACTAGCCATGTATAAAACAGGATTATCAAATCACAACTTTAAATATATGACTTATTCTGAAAGTGAATAAGTAATTGTATTATTTACACTGAATTTGCACAGGTAAAACTTTAACTAAAAAGGTAAATGTATGTATTACTTATTCTGAATGAGTAAATGTATGACCTACACTGAATACGTAAATACATATACTGTATTCACCTTACACTGAATAGGTAAATGTATTACTTATACTGAATATGTAAGTGTATGACTTACACTGAGTTAGGTAAGTGTATGACTTACACTGAATAGGTAAGTGTATTTAATTTACACTAAATACGTGTAGGTAAATGTATGACTTCAATGAATAAGTATATGTATGACTTACACTAAAAAGGTAAGTGTATGACTAACATTGAACAGGTAAGTGTGCATGTATATAATTTACATTGAATAGGTAAATGTATCACTTACACTAAATAGGTAAATGTATCACTTACACTAAATAGGTAAATGTATCACTTACACTAAATAGGTAAGTGAATCATTAACTAAATAGGTAAATGTATCACTTTCACTGAATAGGTAAATGTATCACTTACACTGAAAAGGTAAGTGTATCACTTACACTGAATAGGTAAGTGAATCATTAACTAAATAGGTAATGTATCACTTTCACTGAATAGGTAAATGTATCACTTTCACTGAATAGGTAAGTGTATCACTTACACTGAATAGGTAAGTGTATCACTTTTACTGAATAGGTAAATGTATCACTTACACTAAATAGGTAAATGTATCACTTTCACTGAATAGGTAAATGTATCACTTACACTAAATAGGTAAGTGAATCATTAACTAAATAGGTAAATGTATCACTTTCACTGAATAGGTAAATGTATCACTTACACTGAATAGGTAAGTGTATCACTTACACTGAATAGGTAAGTGTATCACTTTCACTGAATAGGTAAATGTATCACTTACACTAAATAGGTAAATGTATCACTTTCACTGAATAGGTAAATGTATCACTTACACTAAATAGGTAAGTGTATCACTTTCACTGAAGAGGTAAGTGTATCACTTACACTGAATAGGTAAGTGTATCACTTTCACTGAATAGGTAAATGTATCACTTACACTAAATAGGTAAATGTATCACTTTCACTGAATAGGTAAGTGTATCACTTACACTGAATAGGTAAGTGTATCACTTACACTGAATAGGTAAGTGTATCACTTACACTGAATAGGTAAGTGTATGACTTACACTGAATAGGTATATGTATCACTTACACTGAATAGGTAAGTGTATCACTTTCACTGAATAGGTAAATGTATCACTTACACTGAATAGGTAAGTGTATCACTTACACTGAATAGGTAAATGTATCACTTACACTGAATAGGTAAATGTATTACTCACACTGAATAGGTAAATGTATCACTTTCACTGAATAGGTAAGTGTATCACTAACACTGAATAGGTATGTGTATCACTTACACTGCATTGGTATATGTATGACTTAAATTCTGAATAGGCTAATTTATGATTGATACAATGCGTATGTTCATTTTCATGTATGACTAAGAATTGGATGTTGTTGCTGCACTACTGTTATATCTCCTACATTGTACTTAAGAAGCTTTCACTTATATGGAGACATTACTTTATCTCAGTGAAGGGCAACTTTGACTTGTAATTGACACTGTCAGTCATTGAGCATTGAGGGTTCTTTAATGTGCTGTCACGTCACACTGTGACTCTGGACCTTGGTTTTTACTGTCTCATCTGAAGGACAGGAAAAGCCGTCACCTCTTCCAATTGGATTCTAACCACAACCAGATAGCAAACATGCTAGCCATAGAGCAATGATGACAGCTCTGAATATTTGGATTTAAATGCATTTCTTATACCATATGAGTGAAAGAATGAATTTCAGTGAAGAGTAAAGTATCATTTTAATCTGAACTTAAAAATATATATTTCATCACTTGTAACACTGAACATGTACATATAAAAGCAACTTATACGATTTCATTATTTTGTTTTAAGTGCCATGCCACTCCACTTCACTATGCAAGCCTAAGAGGATACAAAAAGATTGTGGAAATTCTGATCGAGTATGGAGCTGACATTCATTTAAAGGATTGTGTGAGTTCAATTTTACTAAAGCTAAACATGCAGTAACTACCGCAAATGGTACATACAGTAGAATTTATCTTGAAAGACTGTCTCTTCTGCAATGCAAATAAGGTCTTTTAAGACAGGCAGTCTCTCATGACAGGTTTAATTTACACGATTCCTGAAAAAAATTGTTTGCTTGTAAATGATCTTTAAAGAGAAGTTCCCCAGTACATTGGAGCCTCATTATGATTAATCTGGATGCCTTCATTCCCGAACAAATTGTCCAGATAAATGAAGCATCTGGATTACTGAAACAACACCTCTTTAATGAACAGTAAAGATTAAAAATTCTATTTCCTGGTAATTTTGTCTGGAAGATGATGGATTCGGATTACTGGCATCTGCATTAATGATGCTCCACTGTATACATATAAAATGTTAATGGAAAGATGTATATACATTTACATGTAATTCTCAAAAATTCAAAGTGCTCGGGATTGCTGATAATCTTCAAATTTTCAAGAATTCATGTTATCGAAAAAAAACAATATTACCTCTTATTCACTCCTTTTCTGGGACACTGTTTACATCACTAATTATTTTGGTAAATATTCTGAAATAATTTGACATTGTTGTCACCTTGTTTACTAAAAAAAACACATGGTATTTACGTCTGTCAATAGTTCAAAATTTCGAAAAATTGAGATAATAGTTCACAGGTATTTTAAGCTTTGGACCATGATATTTATTCGAGAGATCCACATCCCAAACATCCACGCTCGAAAAATTTAGACTACATTAGACACATTACGGAAAAAATTGATATACATGTAGTAGCTTTACTTTGAGAGATCGAAAAACGATGAGAAAAAAATGTTCGAGTTTTCAAGACTGTAATGAAATCTCTTTGATCTACCGATACATATTGCTTGAAAACATATCTGACTGATACAAAAGGTTTTGAGTCTGCCTAATAAAGACTTTGGTATCCATGACAGGAGATGAATACCCCTGCACATATGGCTCGAGATGGCCTTGGTCGATATCTCCCAGCATTCATGAGGCCAAATACAGACAACAGACGAGAAATTTTAGACATCTTTGAGGACATAATATTTCAAGAGAATCTCGAAATACAGGTATGCTACCAGAAATGTTTGATGATCATGCACTATGTGACATACTGTTATGCTCCCATAACTGAAGATTAGGGGATATGTTTTCCAGTTGCCGTTAATTTGGTAATGGAAGCATAGGGTTTTTCTATTTTACATGTACAGTGAAACCTTGTCTAAAGACCACCTCACTAAAGAGACCGACTTACAATAAAGACCATCAAATTTCTGTCTGCCTATCACAGTTCTATGTTACTTCAGCCTTGCTTATGAGACCATCTCACTGCCGGTAATCAGACCGGTTTTAGCCATTTATTTGGGTTGTCTTGATGTTTCCACTATAAATTCTTCATTAAAAGCCCTCCATTTGGTATAATTCTTTATTGCATCAACCTTGATGTTTGTCATATTTACATTGCACTATTGAAGGACTCATATATGAGGGGATTATTGTTGCACAAGAACTTGGTTTTAGGTGAAAAACTACTATAGCCTACCCTGTTTCAGCGACCCACTGATTTAATTTAAAGGACTGCCTGCCTTTTAAGTGATCTACATGTTATAAATCACCTGCATTAAGAGACCTCCTGTCATATGTGTCCATATCTACATCTTCCTTCTGATAGTCTCTAAAAACAAAATTGAGTGGTGATGGCTCAGTGTGTTTGCCTTCTGGTCATGATGTTATGGGTTTGAATCCACTCTGTGCTGAGGTATGAAATCCA
>JACSZP010051522.1:0-11863 GCA_016161895.1 Pinna nobilis | reverse complement strand
AAGTTACCTGCAGTTAGAATATAATTTAGCAAAAGTCAGAAAATAATGGGAAGATGATTCAAAATGTACCGGTATCTGAAATAATGCCCAAAGTCGCTAGCAGGTGTCAGTGTATGTAAATTATCAAAAGTATTTCACATATATGTACTGGCAAATGTTCACTGGCTAATAGAATTATTAACTGGAAAAAAAAATCTTGGTTGGCTAAGTTTTTGGCTCACAATTGTCTGAGTCCAGGGGGAGCCCTGCTTCTAATCTGCACATGTTACCTGTAGGGTACATTTAACTGAATTATCATAAATTACTAAATATCATATTGATCAAGTGTTCAGAATTTGAAGCATCATAATTCAATATATGTACGTAGTATTCAATCTAATATACTTTAATAAAGTACATGTTAGTTGAAGTAGCCACGATGCTGTGCTTATGTTCTTGATTAAATTTGTACATTGGAAACTGGTTAAATCTGATAATCTGCAGTAAAGTAAGTATACATTAGGAAAGTATCAAAACACTACACACTGTAGTACATTTTTGTAATAATTTGGATTACCATATATTTTACTATAGGAGGATGTTCCGCCTGACCCAGAACCCTGTCACCAAACAGTGGAACAACAAAGAGCTTAACATGTGTGGTTCTGACCGATGTATGTCACCACTGGTCAATGACTACCCCATCAACATTATCTCCTTTGGAGAGGATGAGTATGGTAAGTTACAAAATACAGTGGAACCTTAAGCTTGCCTATAGACCATCTCACTTAGGAGACCACCTCAAAATAAAGAGACTCACTGTTGAAATTCAGTCTGCCTATCAATATTCATGGCTATTTGAATCTCACTTACATGTAGGTGAACACCTCACTAATCAGACAAATTTTTGCCAGTCACTTACATGTAGGTGTTCTGAAGAGCAAGGTTCAGCTGTAAGAAGACCTTAAATGTATAACATACTTGCCAAGTCTCTTCAATTAATAGGGAGACTCCAAATTTTATTGTATAATTTTAACAACATCTCAAGAAAAAATGCATATCATCCACATGGAAAACTTAAATTTTCCTAGAAGTTTATAGTGAAATTTAGAGTCCCCATGAGATTGAAAAATTTTCCTCCTATGAAATTTTTCATATTTGGGAAGTTGGCTTCATCTGCATTTTTCCGAATGTTTAGATAAGCTGTTGTTGCTATGGTTACACTAATACCATTATATCTGTATTGTGAAGTAAAGTTACTGCTTTACTGATAGTTGGATAGTAACCAAGTAGGTTAGAGTTATGTGAATCATATCCAGAATATCGTACGTTGGGTAGTGTCTATGACATTACAATCAATTATTAACATCTATTTTTAGGTGAAGTATACATGCTGAGTACAGGAGAGGCAAGTTCAGCTTTACCCCTGGGGAAAATCTTCAGAATTGTGGACCCATCTAGGTATGGTTTTTTTTTAATTGATAACCCAAAATTTGAATTTACGTACACTATGATTATATGTAGCCTTGCAGAAGAAATAAATGACAATATCTAAGAACAAACTGGCTGGATTGCTGGAAATCTTGTTTGTCTTGTATGTTTGTAGCCTATTCTGTTGTGCTTTGTGCCACATACTCAACAGTCTTTCTGCCATACGATAAAACTAGTTTTTATTGGTGGATTAGAGAACCTGATTATAAATGTACTGGGAAGGAACCACTAGTCATATATGACACAATGCAATTCAGATAGCCTACATATACATGTAGTACTTTTGCTGATAAACTTTTTCAAAAAGTTTCTTTTTGATAATGTACAAGGCACAGTGCCACAAGTGCTTCACAAATGTATCTTGCAATACAAAGAATCACAAACAAATACATATGTATCTTGCAATTTAAAGAAACACAAACAAATACAAGTTAGTGTTTTTGCAGTAGAAGTTCAGATTAAATTTTGTACCACGTTTTAAAAAAATATTGATACATTTCAGGCGAGGAAATCCAGAAAATTGCAAGTCAGCAGAACATGACACAATATCTAGGGTGCCCATTTCAAAGAAGAAGGGAGCTAACAGGGTCTCTGATCGGCCCATTAATTCTGCTAGCAGTACTCGTAGGCAGGGTATGTTTAGCACCTTAGTGCAGCATGGATGGACATCTGCCTGTGCCTTGATCGTAGTTGTACTAACTTTGTAACCGTGCTTCAGAGTATGGATAACACTACTGTAGCATTGACAATAATGATGTCATCATAAATGTCGAACTTATGTTCTGTAAGCGTCAATTTCTTCAAGGAAGTGCTATTTTCTTAATTTTAGAAAACCATAGAAATCCATAATTCTTATATTTTTGTACATGTTTGTAATATTTTTTTATTTTGAGTAATGTCGGAATGAAGTTTGTGTATTGTGGAAGCTTTTTGAGCTTGGTAACTGCATCTGATAATCAAAACGAAATATTGTGAATTCATTGTTTTGTAAATCAATATAACATCTGAAAAGAAACCAGATATGTTAAAGAGTTTGAAGGTGCCACAGATTCTGGACAATGTAGTGAAGTATAATTTTTCATCTTTTGAGATACTTGAATGCACAAATAGTGCTTTGTTTGACACAAATCATAAAATTCTATTTTATTTTGCAATTCATTTACGTTTTCTCCTAATTCTTTTTTTCTTTCTACATTTTAAAGCTGATTAAAACAATTATTTTGTTCAAACTCAGGTGATCAATTAGAATACCTTACCCAATCTAATCAAGTGGTTGTGAGAAGTACATATTGGTACATGTACAGGTATATATATATATATATGTTGACAAATCGTTATATAATGACTACATGTTTGTAATGGTTGTCATGGTAACAGTGGTGTTGGGTGATGGATGTAGATTAATCATCTGGACAAGGGTACTGATGTTTACTTCTGACTTATGAGTTAGAGTTGTAAACTGTATTGTTATTTTCGTCAGGATGCTGCCTCTCTTGTTACAGAAGCCTTAAATGTAGGAATGGGGCCGTCTGTCTTGTACCTTTGATACTAGCCACAGTAGAGAGATGAAATTTTATTATTTTTAACCACAATGAGAATTTTGGTCATTTGTTGAAATATTTTTTTGTGTCATGAAGATTAAGGTCTCACACTTAGAGTGTTCTGGATCATAATTGACACAGATAATACTCATGACATACACTTGTGTACTATTTTGACCCAAGGTCAAAGGTCAAGGCTATCTTTTTTTATTTTTACTTGAAAAATTATTTTACACACATATCCTTCCAATTTTGAGAGTACACACAAATGTTACAATTGACATGTAGGTTTTCACTGACCTTGATCCAAGGGCAAAGGTCAAGGTCATGCTGGATTTAGGACTTGAAAAAAGATCTCTCCAACATTTCCTTCAAGTATTTGTATCCAGAATCATAATTCACACAAATATTACTAATGACATACAGTTGTGCTCTGACCTTGACCCAAGTTCAAAGGTCAATCTCCAATTGACTTGAGAATTCTAATGCCCAAATTTTAGACCTGACTCATAATTCACACAAATGTTACTTTTGACACATGGATGTTTACTGACCTTAATATTAGGTCAAAGGTCAAGGTCATTTTGGATTTAAGACTTCAGTTTTTATGTTGATCATATCTCTTTCCAGTATTGAGTGACCTGGATCATTATTCACAAAAACATGCTCCTGACATACTAAAATGCAATGACCTTGACTTGAGGTCAAAGGTCAAGGTCATTTTCTAAATTTGTATAAAAAGCTGATATCTTCAAGTATTGATTGATCTCCATCACACAAGAAGTTTCGCAAAATAATATCTCTTGTGACATACTGATTTTTTATACCATCAATTAATGTATTTCATTTTTCATATAGTGCCCCATGAGAGATGAACCAATCATAGTTTCTCTAAGAGCTTCATAACTAAAATGAGTGGTCGGGGATACTTTGTAGTTTCACACCACATAAGAGAAACTTATCCTCATCACCTGATTTGACTCTGATGAACTGGTGCTCTGATTTGACTCTGATGAACCAGTCCTTCATACTTAATCATCCGATTTGACTCTGATGAATCGGTGCTTGATAATTAATCATCTGATTTGACTCTGATGAACCAGTCCTTCATACGTTATCATCCGGTTTGACTCTGATGAACCGGTGCTTGATAATTAATCATCCGATTTGACTCTGATGAACCGGTACTTGATAATTAATCATCTGATTTGACTCTGATGAACCGGTGCTTGATAATTAATCATCTGATTTGACTCTGATGAACTGATGCTCTGATTTGACTCTGATGTACCAGTGCTTCATAATTAATCATCTGAATTGAATCTGTTGAACCAGTCCTTCATAATTAATAATCTGATTTGACTCAGATGAACCGGTGCTTCATAATTTTTATGGATGACAGGTGATACTGTGCAGTTTCATTTCACATGAGATGATAATCATCATCATCCCCAGTTGTCCTGATCTACCAGTGCCTTATAATTAATACAAGCAGCAGGTGATACCTTGTAGTGTCACCCTACATAAGGTGATACTTATCTTCATCACCTGATTTGACCCTGATGTACCAGTGCTTCATGATTAACATGAACATCAGGTGAAACTTTGTCAGTGTCACCTCCCAATAGGTGATAATTATCCTCATCATTTTGATACTCTGATCTTTCATAACTAAAATGGACAGTATGTGATAGTGTAACCCCCACATAGGGTGAAATTCTTCAGTTGATATCACCCATATTACTGGGTCAATCAACATTCATTGATGTTTCCATAGAAGTTAAAGATTCTTAAGAGGGACATTATTTCATAATAGCCCCTACTCCTCCCTCACATAATAAGTTTTCATTGTCATTTAATTTCCTCATCATCTCATTAGATCCCCTACACACTTTCAACAATATATTTATTGCCTCAACAAATGTTTGTCGCCTTTCTTAAATTGATGTTTTTATTATTCCACAACTGTTTTTTTTTTTTATTAATTTTTGTTGGTTGTATTGTTGTTTAACTCTCCCACTGACCAATCTCTCACTTATATGGAGAGGTCAGTAGTACCGGTGAAGTGAAATTTGTCCTTTGTGCAGCACTTTTGGCCATTGATCAATGAGGATTCTTTAATGTGCCAACACCTACTTTGACACGGTACTTTGGTTTTACTCGTCTCATTTAAAAGACAGGAAAAGGTAGATTTGAACCCATGACTTCATGATCTGAAGGCAAACACACCAACAAGGGAGCCATAATGGCTCTCTTTTGGATTCTCTGTTGTTATTTGCAGAATGTAGTGTATTCAATATTGAAATGTTACATGAACATGTGACAACTTCCTATGGATGCAGAAATAAAGCTTTGTCTGTTTAACAAACAGGGGAAGTTATTGCCTAAGTATGTTATGATTAACCAATGTGGTGGACTTAGTTAACTGCTGGGCTTGCATCCATGTATTATTAATGGCCATTGGTAGATAATGCATTTAAGGCAGCACAAGATAATTTGTGACCAGGAGCTCATTATATACAGGTGGTCGCTAAAGCAGGTTTTATTTTTTAATGAAAGGATGGTGTTTCAGAGCAAAAGGTATATTTGGATTCAAAGTGGATAAGATTCAGATATGGTTTGCCTGCCATATTTTTAATCTCATACTTTGGTCCAAACATACCCAAAACTTTTTGACAACATTCATTTATTTATATGTAATGACAAAAACAAAATACTACATTCGATATTTGTTGTTTATCAGTGTTACCAATATCAGCTGTTTTTATGTTCATCACCCTACAACTTTGAGTTGTTGTTTTTAATTGTTTGTTTACAAGTATTACAACAAAATTTTTGTACCAGCCTCTTTCACTTTTTATTTTTGCTTCTATTATTAGCTGTTTTGTCTGTCTCCAAACATATTTTCATTGAATACAGTAAAGTGTATTCCTCTCAAGGGACATAACTGTTCTGTAATGAATTTGACATCTCCGTACTGAGATACAAGTGCAGCTGGGGTAATGTATTTCTCTCAAGGGACATAACTGCTTTGACAAGTGATTCATCTCCTTACTGAGATGTATGTGTTGTATTTACACACAGAGACACATATGCTATACATGTATTTTCTTAGAGAGATACATATGATATGAAATTGTATTTCCCTGATGGGATATAACTGTGCCACGACCAGTCTGACATCTCTTCAAAGAGATACATGTGCTGCATTTAGTTACAGAGATGCATTATATGTGTTGTGTTCAGTTACAGAGACATGTGTTGTGCTTAGTTATAGAGAAACATGCTATGTTCAGTCTCAGACACGCACTAAAGTTAGTAAAGACTGAGACACATGTGCTGTGTTTAGTTACAGAGACATGTGATGTGCTTAGTTATAGAGAAACATGCTATGTTCAGTCTCAGACACACGCTGAACTTAGTAAAGACATGTGCTGTGTTTAGTTACAAAGACACATGTGCTGTGTTAGTTACTGAGACACGTGTAGTTAAAATATATCTAATGTATCTGTGTCTCTATTACAACTCAGGAATGTGCAATTTTAATTTACATGTATTACCATATAGCGTGTCTTGTTTGTAAAGTACAAGTTGAAATAAATTAGCGTCATTTTAACAATATTTGTAGATTTTTTTACACACAGTATAATTATAATTGCATAAGATGTAATTGTGTATCATGCTGTAAATATATTTATTTTCATAACTTGCTTTCTTAACGATTATTTATCTCACTTTTTGATGTAAAAGCATGTGCGTAGACAAATCACCAGTGAAAAAACTGATAATGCCAGCATTTTGATGTAGCGCTGATTTATAATACAGGTATTCTCTACACAGCTTTGTTTGTTGTCTATTTTAACATTATCCAATATAAATTCTATTAGCATCTAGCACTTCATCTAGTACTACAGTTAGGACTACTCCAGCTAATACTACTCCATCGTGGCCCTTTATTCAGACTCCAAGCTTCTACTACATTCTTCGGTTCTTTTAAGGAGGAAATTCTATTGAGAGGTAATGTAATTTACACATGTTTTTGTGATTTTGAATTTAAGTGCAATGTTAATTTCTATCTACAAATATAAATTTTGACACCGAATAGGTCTTGTGTCACAGTAGATGTATGTAAGTGTCACACTAGAGTGACGCTAACAGCTCAGTGGTCCTGAGAACTGAGCACTCAGTAAGTCAAAATTTGAATCGCTTCATCCACATTTCTTATCTCAATAGTAGTAAAAGCGCAAAAGGAGGAAAACACAAGGATTTGATATACGTTTATAAGAAGGTGCTCTGACCCTAATGTATGTTGTTATGTAAATTCTCAGATTGAAAGTAAAGGGTGGATGTTTTATTGTTCTTATAATAAAAGATACACTGTGATAAAAAAAAATCAAACCAGTTTTCCATATTGTGAGAGATCAATGGATAAATGCTACATTTCTGGAGGAATTTTTCCTACTTATGGTTCAAGGGACAAATTGATCGCTATCAAAAAGTTTTGAAACTTCACTGAATCATTCCTGGTAGATAGTTATTAAGACTTTCTTATTACCTAAATACAGGCACCTTTTCTCCATATGCTTGGTTCAATGGCCAAAAACCTAATTATCAGTGACAGTGTCATCACCACCTCTAATAGAGGTGGCACAGGATCATGTAAATATTACAGCGACATAATAAATATGATCAAGCCCTTTTTCTTAATTCGATGATTTGTACACAAACTGATAACATATGTCATTTATACCTCTAAAAATGTTGTTGTTGTTGCATTGTTGTTTAACGTCCCACTCAAGAATATTTCACTCATATGGAGACGTCACCGTGTGCCGGTGAAGGGCGATAAATTTTGCCTGTGCTTGGCACTGCTGGCCTTAGAGCAGGGAGGGTTCTATAACGTGCCAACACCTACTGTGAAACGGGACCTCGGTTTTTACTGTCTCATCCGAAAGACAGGGACGGCCAACCGCGGAGTGGCGCTGCGGGAATTGAACCCCGGACCCTTCGATTCACAGTCGAACACGCTAACTACTCGGCCACGGAGGCCCCTCTAAAAATGTAATAAAACACTTGTCAGAAGGCATGACAGTTGTAACACTTTAGTCAGTGTCTCTGTAGGAACTGTTTGCATATAATCAGCTGTGCCTCTAATAAAAAGTTCACATTAAGACCATGTTGATATGCCATCACCCTTGGATCCATGATATAAGTATCTAATAGATAAGTGTACATGAATAATACTCTCAGATGTGTAATACTTCACCATAATAAGCACTGGTAGTTTTCCCTCATTATTAATATTATGAATGATTACATGTAGGCCCTAGGTTGTTGTTGTTGCGTTGTTGTTTAACGTCCCACTCAAGAATATTTCACCCATATGGAGACATCATGTAGGCCCTATGTCTGGATTGAGCATGTAATATATTTTAAAAAAAGAGGAATCGTGTGCAAATTCAGCAATTTATGTACTGATAACACTAGTATTGTACATTTGTAGTGAATATTTTTCATGATTTACTCTTTTCTCGTTCCAGGGCTTTTTTTTCGCCATTTTGGGAATTTTTATCTATTATTACTATTTTTTATTTATTATATTGGGAACTTTGCCCGTGACACTTGAATTTGGAACTTTGTGGTATTGTAACAACAAAAAATTATGACCTTTTGCATGTTGTTATGAAATCTTACCTCTTGTAGATATCAAAATAAATCCCTATTTACCGCTAATTTTTTTGGTTTAAGATGAAATTTACAAATTTTTACTAGTTGCACACAGAGAACATTTTCACTGATGGGGGGCATCATTTGTGTCTCCCATACACCATAACTTCTGGTTTGAATATTTATCTCAGATAAAAATGAGGTTTTTTTTTTATAATTCTACCCAAATATGTAAAGCTGTTAATTCTTACAAGTTTTCCTTGTTGCTTATCGGCTTAACTTCAGGTTACTTTTTACTTTCATTTTTGTAGTTTTACGTATTCAAATCTTTAAAAAACAAAATTTATTAATTATTAAATTAGTCTTCTTCTTTTTTGGGGGGAGGGTGGGGTGGGGTGTGTGTTCTTTTTGTATTTTAACCATTAGATATCAAGCAACACATGAACATGTAAAGCTATGTAATTCATTTGCATATCAATCTAGGCAGAAGATGGCGTCAGACAAGGAGAAGAAAATTAAACAGACGACGGCAAAGGAGAAGGAGGAGAAGGATGAGGATGAAGAAAGTGAAAAGTCAAAAATACTCACTAAAACTAGAGGGCATAAGACTGAAAATGTGTCAAAGAATGCCAAAAAATATGATCTGTCAAATGAAAAGGTTCTACCATAGGTAACTTCTCAGGCAGATCAGATAAACCAGTGAATACCATGTACGTTAACTCATTGACCCCTTATGCCATATTTAGACATATCCTATTCATTCACTGGAAGAGTCCATTTTGATATTTTGGGGGTCAATGAATTAAGGCTGGGAGGGTTAGACAAGAGTATTTATAGGGAAAGTGATTATTCTATGTCATATACAGGTACAAATTTGGAAATTAATTTTAATTCTTGGCATTTCTTGTTGTTGACTTAGAAATAGAAAATTCAGGACTGGGCAGCATAAACCTTAAGAACTTACTTAAGTCTGATCATCTTCTCAACTCTAGCTCCTCGACTAATCACAATTTAGTATTTGCTCGTGTTAAGTAAATCATCAGATTTGAAATAAAGTCTTTCGGTTTATCTTGCCAAGCCCAGTGCATAATTCATTTACTTTTTTATGTTCATATTTGAAAAGATAATAAGATGAACTTAAGTCCACAGAGTAAATACAATTAATTCTGTCATGAAAGACCACATATGAGAGAACATCTTTGTTGTTGCAATATTGATTATGTCCCACTCAAGAAGCTTTATATGGAGACGCCACCAAATGCTGATGGGGCTATAAACTTTTGCCGTAGCTGAGCACTTTGGCCATTGGAGTATGATGTATCTTTAATATTTTGACACCTACTGTGACATGGGACCTTGGTTTTGACTGCCTCATCTGAGGGACAGGACAAGTCTGTCGCTTCCATAGAGAGTGACCGAACCCAGGACCTCATGATCCAAAAGTGACCACACTACTGTGGAGTCATGACAGCTCACCTATTTATTTTAGAAACCACTTATATTGAAATATTTTAACAAATAACCTTATAAAAATAATTTGTTGCTAGACCATCGTTCTTGAAGAGCCAATAACATTTTTATACCTGTTGGGATGCTCTCTCATGACAGGCATTATTGTAATTATAACTTAATTTATCAAAACTTATTAATTTCATATTTGTAATTAAATTCTGCACCAAAGAATTTGTCTCAACTTGGTTTGTTTTTGTTGTCGTTTGTTTTGTATTGAATTTGAAAAAAAATTATCAGATGAAAACATGTACACAATTTTATGCAAAGGACAGGGAAAGCCAACTGTAGCACGGTGCTGATTCAAACTCACAACTTTAGGATCAGAACATGAGGAACTAAGCCATACTCACTGCATTCATAAGTACCTGTACTTATATATGATTAAATTGATTGTGTGTATTGGATGAGATTTTAATGACAACTTCATATCTTGTGTCCATATTTCAAATGAGACTAACTCATGTACAACATGACCCCAATAATGCTTGTGCAGGGCTAGTTTATACCATGGTGATGGAACAAATTTCTATGAAATCTGGGCGGACAAAGCGGTAACTATATGCTCCCCCCCCCCCCTCAAATTGTTATGGGAGCATAAAAAACAAAACAAAAAGAAAATTAGCTAATAATCTTTAATAGAAGTGAAATGGCAAGTTTTTAGTAGGTTTCTTACATATCTGTAAAAAAAAAGATATGTTACACTGACAAAATGGACCAAAATAATTGTTCCCAAATGAATAAAAATTACTGCCTAAGAACAAGTATTAATCTAAAAATTATTTAACATACGATTAAGAGAAATATTTGTTAGAATTGAAAACATAATAAATACATAGGTTATATACAATGTAAAAAAAATATGAAATTAGAGAAGTTGAATATATTTTTGCAATACCCCATTAGGAACACTATTTTCCTATCTATCTGAAAATAATAAAACAAAACCTTAAACATAGATAAATTAGGATCATCAAGCTCAGGTTGATGTTTTTTCCCCTAGCAATGATACTCAGGTCTTCTTAAGATCTCCACTCTAGCAAAAACTTGGGTTATGGAATACATCTGAATCTTTACACTTATAAATCCATCTTATGTGCTAGTTTGGTCATCCTAATTATCAAAGTTGAGAAATAAGAATTCTAATTAACAATACTGATGCTGCTGAAGTATGCCCAGACAGAGACAGACTGGAGTATGCCCAGACAGGGGCAGACTGAAGTATGCCCAGACAGAGACAGACTGGAGTATGCCAAGACAGAGGCAGACTGGAATATGTCATGTCAAGCTGATATAACAGTGCAAAATACAATAGCTGTTATAATAGTTATAATCTCAGAGGCAAGTGCATGTATGCTGATGAGTCAGATAGAGCACCAGCAATTCAATTTAGATGGCTTAGAATACAAATTTGTTCAAGCCTACTTCATATGCTAACTTTAGCAAAAGCAGGTGAATACATGATTTCAAATGAAACTGAAAAAAGCTCATACCAGTATATTTGTACTACAATACAAAAAGCACTGAAGGTGATTCCGAGTTAAAACCCATAATTTGTTTAAAAATTGATTCTATGATCACATAATTCAAAGTTAAACAAATTAGGCAATTAACATCTGTAATTTATAACAGGGGCTCATCGTGGGCTAGAAAAATTGTCAGCTAAAAATGTAGTC
>JACSZP010051486.1:0-10942 GCA_016161895.1 Pinna nobilis | reverse complement strand
ACTATATACAGACCATCTGGGTTACCATTAGTCAAGGTGCTCTCTCAGCAATCTCAGAAGCCTAACTATATACAGACCATCTGAGTTACCATTAGTCAAGGTGCTCTCTCAGCAATCTCAGAAGCATACAGATCATCTGCATCCTCATTAGTCAAGGTGCTGTCTCAGACATATCGGAAACCTAATAAAATACAGATCATCTGAGTTCTCATTAGTCAGGGCCAGTGTTTTTTTCAGCAATCACAGACACCTAAGTCAGATGATATCTAAGTTATCATAAGTCAAGTAAATGAATGACTGAAGTTTACGGTTGACAAATGGAAGGATGACAATGATGTGTTTTGACTGTAGCTCACATGAGCCTTTGGAAACTGTACTGTAACTATAATATTGAAAGTTTGATGCTTCCTATGACTTTGATATTGCTCTGTTACCTTGAACGTTTCCTGTATGGCATTGGAACTTCGCTAGCAACAAGCATGCTACAGAACTGTGTATTGAAAATTCGATCGTCTCAAAGATATTTAGTTTAAACCGTTTTGGAAATAACAAGTTTTAGCTTGATCTTTCACCCAAGAACCTAGAAACTATGCCAACATGGTAAAACTCATTGCATTTTACAATTATGGAACATTGCCAACAAAATTCTAGGACTTTGAATATTTCAAATTGCTTTCCAATTGGTCTCTATCATTATCAATGGTTACCATATAATGAAATCCAAATGCTTGAGATATTTGGCTTTGAATATTTCATATTACTCTATGACCTCTACCTTTGACCCGGCAATCTTGAAATATCTAAGATGTATATCTAATCACTCATTACAATTATGCAACAGTTGCATTATATTGGATAGTTTCTAAGATATTAGGCTCAGAAATATCAAACTGGTCTTCGACCTTGCCCTTTGACCCAAGGACCTTGAACCACTATGGAAACACCCATTGCTTGCTACAAATATGCTATGGAACCATACTGAAAATTGGGAGATATTTGGCTTTTAAAATTTCAAATTGTTCTGACATAAAGTTTCGAAATATCAATTAGTCTGCGATCTTGCCCTTTGACGCAATGACCTTGAAATTTTCAATGATTGTAGAACACTTTATTTGCTACAAATATGCTACGGAACCATAAATTGGAAATCCAAATTTCCCAGATATTTGGTTTTGAAATTGCTTGGCGACCTTGAAGTTTGACCCAACAATCTTGAAACTTTCAACAAGTGTTAAACATTATTCGCCACAATTATTCAAAAGTAACCATTTATTCAAAATCCAGTTGGATTTCAAAATATTAAATATCTGTGATCTTGACTTATGACCTAATTGTTCTTTGACCCATTCAAATCTCCAAAATGGTAGAACTAATTGCCTCTACAAACATGCAACAGTAATCATATACATGTATTAAATATCGAATTTTCTGGGATATTGGCGTTTCAAACTGCTGTGACCTTGACCGATAACCTTGAAACTGTCCAATATGTAGAAGTCATCAGTCATCAAATATGCAACGGTACAACAGAAAACATTAGCCCAATGAGAAAAATGTAACCATTTAGTCACAGACTTCCTCTGAAATTTAAAATTGCTTTGTGACCTTGACCATTGGCCCTATGATCTTGAAACTTTCCATTATGGCTGAACTCATCACTCTCTACATTGATGCAACAGTGGTAATATATTGAAATTATAGTATCTAAGATATAAAGCTTTAAAGATTTTAATTTGCTTTGAGACCTTGACCTTTGACGTCGTGAACTTAAACATTTCCAAGATGGTAGAACACATCACTCTCTAATATCGTGCAACAGTAGCCATATATTGAAAATACAAGTTTTTGAGATGTATGGCTTTAACAATTTCAAAAGACTGACTTGACCTTCAACCCCATCACTTTGAAACTTTCCAAGAGGGTAGACCTCATTGCTTTCTACAATTATGCAACAGTAGCCATATAATGAAAATCAAAGATCTTGAGATATTTGGTTTTGATATTTTAAAAATGCTCTGTGTCCTTGACCATTTACCCCTGACCTTGAAACCTTCCATTACGGTAGATTTAATCTCTAAAATCAGGATCCTGAGATATATGGTTTTGAAAATTTCAAATTGGTATGTGACCTTGAGCTTATGACCTTGAATTTTTCTATGATCAGATGGTAGTATTCACCGCTTTCTACAATGATGCAACAGTGGTAATAAATTGAAAATCAGTGTCGGAGATTCTGCTCTAAAAATTGTGACCTTGACCTTTGACTTTGAAACTTTCCAAGAGGGTAGACCTCATTACTCTCTACAATTATTCAATAGCATCCATATATTGATAATAAATAGTTCTGAGATATTTGGTTTTGAAAAATTTAAATTGCTCTTTGACATTGACTTTTGGCCCTATGACCTGATAATTTTCCATGATGGTAGAACTCACTGCTCACTAAAATTAGGCAATGTAACCATATTGAAAATCCAGCATTTCCTGAGATATTTTGCTTTGGAAATTTAAAATTGCTCTGTGACCTTGACCTTTTCCAGGATGCCTTGAAAACTTCAAAATGGTAGACCTCATTGCTCTCTATAAATAAACAACAGTACTCACATTTGTTTAAGATCTATATTTCCGAGATATTTGGCTATGAAAATTTAAAATTCTCTGTGGCATCTTTTTGAACTGTTGATCTTGAAACTTTACACAATGATTGAACTCAACACTCTAGAATAATGAGATAGTAACAATGTATTGAAGTCCAATAATTGCTCTTCAACCTTGAAATTTTATCCGATGACCTTGAACCCTTACACTTTCCTATTTTTTTCCCGAGATTTCTAACCCTGAAATCTCACAATAGTGTCTCACAAACAACCTCTGAGTTATTTTGTTGGGAGCCAATGTGGCAAGACTATTATTCAAACCCAGGCCTCCACTAACCCTGAGGCTACTCTACCAACTAAGCTACATGGCATGACATGACAAGTCCCTTTACACATTATTGATACTAACATCAATAAGTACCATACATACATGTACTTGTCATGTCCTAACCAATAAATAGTGAGACTCTCAGTGGTTCTCCTAGTGTCTTATTTTGGTTAGTCCCTGAGGCCTACAGTAATTATTTTTTGTGAGTCCAAAGTCAAATTTGTGAATCTCATTAAGAAAAGGGACTTGTGTAATGTGACTGAACATAAATAAATAAGAAAATAAACAAGCCAGAAAAATTTTGCATCACAATAGAGTAATCTATGATTACAAAGTTCTCCTTGACAGGCTTAAAAGCAAACATCTTTTTACTTTAAGCAAATATGAAAATCAAACAAGCAAATACAGGTGACCCACATGCCAATAAGTAATTGGACCTTAAAGTAGAGAATGAAATACCATTTGTAGGTCAAAAAGCCAAGTTCATGGAAAAATGACAAATAGTAAAATATAGGTCATCTACATTAATGTGATAGTAACCATACACTGAAAATCTAAGTGTCTGAGATCTTTGAATTTAAAAAATTCAAATTGTTCTGTGACTTTGATATTTGACCCCATTACCTTGACACTTTCCCCTATGGTAGACCTCGTTGCTCTCTACAATTATGCAACAGTAACCATATATTGAAAATCCAAGTCTCTGAGATATTTGGCTTGGAAAATTTCAAATTGCTCTGTAAACTTGACCTTTGATCCTATAACCTTAACACTTTTAATGATGGTACAACTCATTGCTGTGGCCTCCGTGGCCGAGTGGTTAGTGTGTTCCACTTCCAGCCGAGGGTTCTGGGGTTCGATTCCCGCAGCGTCACTCCACGGTTGGCCGTCCCTGTCTTTCGGATGAGACAGTAAAAACCGAGGTTCCGTGTCACATTAGGTGTTGGCACGTGAAAGAATCCTCCCTGTTCTCTACAATTATGCAACAGTAACCATATATTGAAAACCCAATGGTTTCCCAGATATATGGCTTGGAAATTTTAAAAAGCTCTGTGACCTTGACCTTTGACCTTAACACTTTCCCCAATAGTAGAACTCATTGCTCTCTACAATTATGCAACAGTTATCCTTTATTGAAAATCCAATGGTTTCTGAGATATTTGGCTTTGAAAATTTCAAATTGCCCTGACCTTTGACCCAATGACCTAAACACTTTCCCCGATAGAAGAATTCATTGCTCTCTACAATAAAATATTGAAAATCCAATAGTTTCTGAGATATTTGGCTTTGAAAATTTCAAATTTCCCTGATCTTTGACCCTATGACCTTGACACTTTACATGATGGTAGAAATCATTGCTCTTTACAATTATGCAACAGTAATCATATATTGAAAAAGCAATAGTTTCTGAGATAAATGGCTTGGAAATTTTAAATAGCTCTGTGACCTTGACATTTGACTCCATGACCTTGAAACTTTCCATGTTGATAGAACTCAGTGCTCTCTAAAATTATGCAACAATAACCATTATTGTTAATCCAATAGTTTCTGAGATATTTTGCTCTGAATATTACAAATTGCTCTGTGACCCTGACATTTGGACCCATGGCCTTGACACTTTCCATGATAATAGACTTCATTTCTCTCTACAATTATGCAATGTAACCATGTATTGATAATCTTATAGTTTCTGAGATATTTGGCTATGGAAATTTGAAATTGCTCTGTGACCATGACCCTATGACCTTGACATGTTCCATGATGGTAGAACATATTGCTCTCTACAATTATGCAACATAACCATACCTTGAAAATCCAATAGTTTCTGAGATATTTGGCTTTAACTGAAATTTTTATTTTCAAAATGCTGTGACCTTAACCTTTGACCCCATGACCTTGAAACTTTCCCTGATGGTAGAACTCATTGCTCTCTACAATTATGCAAGTTACCATATATTAAAGGTACACTTTGACTCATTTAGCAAAAATTACATGAGAAAATGGCAGAATCTTATAAAAATGGATATAATTAATGCGATTTACACATTAAAGATGGTCAAATCGATGTTTAAATGTCTGTGCCGGACATGTTTTGTGCGCTTTATGTGCCCCACTTACAAGGCATCGGCCATGTCTGTTAAAATGGCAGGAAATGTATACAACCCTTAAATGTATTTTTTATTTTTTTAAACGACGATATGATCATCTAGATATTGCGTATATACTGGTGCAAATGCGTTAATTTCAATTCTTTAATTCTGTGAAGATCATAAATGAGTCCAAATGTATCTTTAACAAGAGGCTCAAGGGGCCTTAACAGTCACCTGAGTAATGAATTTGGTTAAAATTGGCCCACTGTTTCCTGAGAAGCCTAAAATGTGAAATCCTTTGTAACCCTATGAAAAATGTTTAATCCCAGGGTGGAACCAAAATTGACCAAAGGGAGGGGCCAAATTTGGTCCCAGGGCCTTCTCTTGCAAAATCTTGAATCTACACTCAAAAAGGATGATATTTTCCAGAAAATCGGTAGATTTAGCCTTGTACTTTCAGAGAAGAAGATTTTTTAAAAATTAAAAATTTGAACCTTTATGGCCCCAGGTTGGGGCTAGTTTTAGATCCAGGGGGTGAACAAACTTGAGTCTGCATCACCCAATGTTTATCCCTGGCAAATTTGGTTGAAATTGACCCACTGGTTCCTGAGAAGAAGCCTAAAATGTGAAATCCTATAGTAACCATATGGAAAATGTTTAACCCCAGGACCTTCTCTTGAACAAAAAGAAGCTAAATTCCAGAAATCAGTAGATTTGGCCTTGTACTTTCAGAGAACATGACTGTTCCAAAAGTTACAAAATTTGAACTTTTTTGGCCCCAGTGCTGGGCCATTTTTGGACCCAGGGGGTGGTTTGAACAAACTTGATTCTGCGACACCCAATGTGGATCCCTGGCAAATTTGGTTAAAGTTGGCCCACTGGTTCCTAAGAAGAAGCCTTAAATGTGAAATCCTATAGTAACCTTATGGAAAAGGCGGGGCCAAAAATGACCCTTGGGCCTTCTCTTGAACAATCTTGAATCTACACCTCAAAAGGGTGCTATATACCAGAAATCAGCAGATTTGGCCTTGTACTTTCAGAGAAGGAGATTTCTTAAAGTTGCAAAATTTGAACCTTTTTGGTCCAAGGGCGGGGCCATTTTTGAACCGAAGGGGATGGTCTAAACAAACTTGCGTCTCAATCATCCAATATTGATCCCTGGCAAATTTGGTTAGAAGATAAAAATTTTAAAAGTTTATGCACGACACATGACGGACGAAGACAGATGGGAACAGATTGCAATAGTTTCTGAAAAAAAAAATCCGATAGTTTCTGAGATATTTTTGATTTAATAAACAAATTCCATAAAACAATACCCCATGGCACTTAAAGCGCCCCCTACTGGCACATTGAAGGTCCGATTTATTTTTTCATTCGCAAACTTTGTAGATATTGACTTAACAATTAAGTACCCTAAATTTGAAAGAAATCTGATCACTGGTTTATGAGAAGAAGATTTTTAAAGATGTACCATATTTTGTCCCTTTTTGCCCCTAAGGAAGCTAGCCCCTTTTAGTTCACAAAATTTATGCCGCTTCATATGAAGTAACTTTCCACCAAGTTTGGTTGAAATCTGACCGGTTGTTCTTGAGAAGAAGTCGAAAATGTGAAAAGTTAACAACAGACGACTGACGATTCACGATGCACAACGACAGACACCACACAATCGCAATAGGTCACCATGAGCCTTCGGCTCAGGTGATCTAAAACTTCAAACCAACTTGGGGAATATTTTTGCAACAAAATGTTGCTTTCCTTTTTAAGCAGTCCACACTACAAATACACGCCGTATGGTACTAGTCATTGCCATCTCTAGTCTCAGCTTCCCCAATGTTACCTCAAGACAGATTCCTGCAATTCTGTACAGCACTATTTGGGGCCTCCGTGGCCAAGTGGTTAGCGTGTTCGATTTTGAGCCGAGGGGTCCGGGGTTCGATTCCCGCAGCGCCACTCCACGATTGGCCATCCCTGTCTTTGGGATGAGACGGTAAAAACCGAGGTCCCGTGTCAAAGTAGGTGTTGGCACATTAAAGAACCCTCCCTGCTCTACGGTCAGCAGTGCCGAGCACAGGCAAAATTTGTCGCCCTTCACCGGCACGTCTCCATATCAGTGAAATATTCTTGAGTGGGACGTTAAACAATAACGCAACAACAACAGCTCTATTACATTGATGGGGTTTTATTGCAGTGGGTATAAGAGCATTTTATTTCAAGTATCCCAAACATATGTAGAGTTGACAAAGAGTAATCCACCACTTTTCCAGCGGTAGATGCCCTGAGAAATGGATGGAATGAATACAAGACAAGACCAGTTATGAATATGAGTATGATTTTGAAACATTGATGCTGCTTTACAGCTGGATGTTAAATAGTTGTTTTTTAAGCAAATCTTCAGTTTAGAGGGGATGCAAATTAGATAAAGACAGATTGTACACAATTAAATCTTAAGGCTTATCAAATTTTAACCTGACTTTGAAACACTCAAAGATGTCACTGTATTTTGTGACAACAAGCAGTCAGCCAGATGATCATTCCTGAAAAGTGCAGTTTTCGAACGTAATGTGTATAGGGGTAAATAGTAACTAGTTATCTACAGGATCGGGGGCAAGCATATACTAGATCTAAATAACAACAGATAGCAAAAACAAGTTATCAACCTAAAAAAATATACAAAGATACTCTTTTCATTGCTGAGTTTTTTTTAGTTTAAATCATGTACATACAAATCATACACTAATACATGTATAAGAGATTTGCAAATACATGTACAGCACACAGCAGTAAAATCCAGGCGTTATCAGATCCATCCTATAGATGCAGACGCTAAACCTCAGAGCATCGAACACTGGGTAACATATTGCAGAATAGCCAAATATTGAAATGCACATGATATTCAACTAGTCAGATGCAGCATGCAAAGATTACTTACTCCAATTCTATATTCAGACTAGTCATGTGCCAAGACAAACATAAGTCATACATACTATATTGAGATGAGTCATGTAAATGATATAAGTCAAGTACTCAGATGCAAAGTTTTCCAGGATAAGTAATATGAAAACTATAGATAGCCTAATCTAATCCAGATGATATCATTACATTGAGACCAGCAAATCCAGAACATAAATAGTCAGTCATATCCAAAATATAGTCAAATTAAAAGTCAAATATTCAAATATGGATTGTAGTCAAATAGTCATGTACTGGTAATCTCAATCCTCATATCCAAATAGTCACATGCAGATGATAGTCATACACAGTTAATAATCATATGGTCAACTGCAGATAATACCCAGATTACTTCATTGAAGACTATTATAAGACTAACCATATTCAGGTACTATGAAGATAAATCATTCATTTAGACTGGTCATGTACATGATGGTCAAGTCCTAGGTTATACAGTTTTGTAAAACAAGTCTTGTGAAAACTATATGTAGACTGGCTTTAATAAGAAAATGCAGATTCATTATACATCTTAGACCAGTCATTTCCAGATAACAGTCAGTCATATCCTAAAATTACAATCAAATAGTAGTGATGATTATAGTCAAAAAGTCATGGTCATTCAAGTCAACAGAAGCAGATTACAGTCATATAGTCATATACAGATATTTCCAATAGTCATATGCAAATTAGTCAAATAGTCACATACAAAACTAGTCAAATAGTCATATGTAGCATTTAGTCAGTCAATACAGATATAGTCAGATGTAGATTGTAGTCAAATTGTCATATACAGATGATTCCAAGTCATATGCAAATAACCCAAATAGTCACATGTAAAATTTAGTCAAAATAGCCATGTGTATTACTTAGTCAGATAGCTGCATGCAGATATACTTCAATGTAGATTGTAGTCAAATAGTCATATACAAATAATTCCTATAGGAAAATGCAAATTAGCCAAATAGCCACATGTAAAATTAGTCAAATAGTCATGTGTAGAAATTAGTCAAATGCAGAAATAGATAATTTAAAGGCATATATGCAAACTAGTCACATGTAAAATTTAGTCAAATAGTCATGCATAGAATTAAGACAAATAGTCACATCCAGGTAACAACCCAATAGTCATATGCAGATGATACTCAGATTACTCATATTAAAGCTAGCAATGTGCAAATATCATGAAGGTATTATAAGATAATTGTCAGTCATATCTAAATTATTGTAAAACAGTCATACCAATAAAAATCAGAGACAAGTGTAACTATTTGTCAAGTAAGGATTATAGTCAAACATCCATGTATAGATTATCCTAATAGTCATGTGCAAAATAGTTATGTGCAGATTTTAGTCAAAGTCATATACAAATATTAGTCATACAGTCTTACAGATAATAAACAAATACTCATAGACTTAATCAAGACCCCCTTGTCAACTGCAGAGGCAGACTACAGTGCACTTAGTTTGTTGTTGTTGCGTTGTTGTTTAACGTCCCACTCAAGAATATTTCACTCATATGGAGATGTCACCGTATGCCAGTGAAGGGCGACAAATTTTGCCTATGCTCAGCACTTATGGCCGTAGAGCAGGGAGGGTTCTTTAACGTGCCAACACCTACTGTGACACGGGACCTCGGTTTTTACTGTCTCATGCGAAAGACAGGGATGGCCAACCACGGAGTGGCGCTGCGGGAATCGAACCCCGGACCCTCCGATTCGAAGTCGAACAAGCTAACCACTCGGCCACGGAGGCCCCCCACTCAGTTTAAATTTGTCAGATACAGATAATGTATAAGCTATCTGCATTTTACTAAGTTTGCATACTTTATTCAGGCTGGTCATATACAGGTTATATTCAAAGTAGCCAGGTGAAAACTATGTTCAACTTGTCATTCCAAGACTTCTCCAGATAGGCCTAAGTCAAATACTCCTGTAGAGAACCTAAAACAGCAGTTAAACAAAGTTAATATATGTGCCATAAAGTTTCATTCATACAGCACTGCACTTTTGTATATAAATGAAGAATTTCAAATATCTTTTCTGAATAAGTCATATCAAAATATAGGTCAAATACATCATCCAATCATTGCAATCTAGTATACATATAATGAGATCATCCAATCATTTCATTTCATATAGCCCAAGATACATCCACAATGTGTTCACAATTCACAGTGGTGAACCCATATCAAAAGTTCATCTTCATCGTTTTTCCATTAAAAATGATATAGGCCTAACTGCAAATAATAAACATAGTGTATCTATACATCATGTGCAAAAATTAATGTTTTGGGAATATGTTGATATATGTATCTAAATAAGGAAGTGCTCAGAATGGCTGAGCAATGTAATTTGCTTAGTTATTTGTTAAATTTCTCAAATATAGAATATCCCAAACACAAACAATTCATGAAATAAAGAAAAAACACTTTTGACTGAGGCCTTAAAAATTCAAAAGTTTAATGCATGAAAGTGTCAGTGATCAAAATGATATTAAACTCTGTTCATCACAAGTATTCTAAATTAATGTCATCTGATCTTTAAGTCAATGATACACACTGAATGCTTTCTACGCAACCATACCTTATTCAGCTCACTTGACCTCCCATTGCCCTCTAAATCAGCCTTATCACTTTTGCTCTATGCCTTAACTGTGTATCTATTAAAAGCATGTTTCCCTCAGGTAATCCCTTATTGACTAGATAACCTGAATTGTCACATATTTAGGTGAACTTTCCTTTGTTCTTTCTATGGTATATCTGCTTATACCTTTAGTTTTATTATCGCATATGTGATAATACGTGCTCCGCCCATGTAATAATAAGAGCTCCGCCTATTTCAGACTCGCTCGTGGGAATCATACTATACGAACAAAAGCCGCGTACAAAACAAAAGTCGAGTGCTAACTTTTCAATGAACTCAACAAACTAGGCTAATATTTTGTAGTAAGAGAGTGTCGTTTATATAGATTCTATCAAA
>JACSZP010051474.1:0-13488 GCA_016161895.1 Pinna nobilis | reverse complement strand
TCTGGCTCTAAGAACCTTTTTAACAACTGTCACCACAATCAAGATTCAAATGCTTGAAGGCACAACTAAATACAAAAAGTTTGAGACAATCTAAATCAAAATATAAGATATATAGCAATCATTTTAAATTCAACAAATCAAAAATTACCCTAAAATACATTAAACAGAAGTGTTTTTTTTTTTTTTGGGATAAGAGAAAAATAATTTCACAGAAACAAAACCAGCAAATGAAAGAAAAGGGTCAATGTTTGTTTATTATCTAATCAAATTATTTCAATATGTTCATCCTATATCTGAAATTCAAAAAGCATCACTGGCTATCTGGCACACCCCTCTCTCTCTCTCTCATAACAGAATACTGTTTGTTAACCACTTCAGTGCATGTGACGGATATATCCGTCATGACATGAACTTTTCCTGAATGCGTATGATGAGTATATACGTCGTTAAGATGTATATTTTGTAACACTAATTACGCAATGTTGTAAAGATAACATTACGTCATAATACGCACTGAAGTGGTTAATGTATACAATTGAGCCTATAAATTCAAATGCCAATGAACTAGATACTTGATCTTTTAGACGAAACTTGGTTGGAACACATATCTTAAATTTCATTTGACATTAAGAAAGATATGATCCAGTAATCCGGATGTTTCACTTATCTGAATAATTTGCCTCAGAACAGAAGTGTCCAGATTAATGCGGAGACTCCACTGTACATGTATATGTATATAATGGTAACAACACTTTGATGTTCATCCATGGCTTTTTGAAACATATCAATACTTCAGAGCTTTGTATATATGTGGGCCCAAAGCTCCTTGATGCAAAGCACCTATACATGTACCAACCAAATTGTTCATATCTAAAATTTTACCCAGAAGACACAGAGTTGGCAATCTATAAAGGCTTTGGTATTTCCTTTTGTTATATTTACATATAAATAAAAAATATCAAGCTTGTAATGTATATGTATAATGTGTTATCCTGAAAAATGTGATAATCTCAAAATGTCCGGAACCTGCGTTCCACGGAGGGGGATGAAGCGTATTCGATAATTTCAAATCTGTTTGGCTGGTGCGACAACTGTCTGTAATACTGGGGACGTCCCACTTGAGTTATACCGTCCATACGGAATGATACCTGCAAAACGAAAATGAGGCGACACTGTTAGTGTACAGGGTATGTTGACTATAAACTTCTTCTATTTTTTTTCTATGATATATAAGGATTAATGACTTAGGGATTGTAACATAATCATATGTTTATCTTGAATACATGGGTATAAGTATATGATTGCATGCATGAATCCAGGATTTTTTCCACCTTGTGGAAGGGGGGGGGGGAGGGGCAAATTTGCGGCAAGTGTAGTAACTAAATTTTTTCATCAATCATGTTTGTAAATACTTTGCAATTTCTTGGGGTTGGGGTCTGCCATTGAGCAGTGATGGTTTTTGAATGTGCTGACATCTATTGTGACACTTGACTTCAATTTTTACTCTCTCATCTGAAGGACAGGAAAAACAAGTCACCTACTCCTAGTAGATTTGAACCTATAACCTCAGTATCTAATGGCAAGTACTCTACCATGGGGCCTTGACTACTTTCTACAGAAACCCTAGTCATTCTCAGGGGTTTTTTGCAAAGAGTCTAAAAAAATTTATGTTTTATACAAGCAACAATGTGGGGTCGCCATAAATCAGAGGTTAGCATGTGTAACTTGCCTTCTGATTGTGAGGTCATGGGTTCGAATGTACTGTTGGCTTTCCCTGTTCTTCAGATGAGACAGTAAAAACCTAGGAACTATGTCACAGTAGGAGTCGGCATATTAAAGAATGCTCAGTGCTCAATGGCCATAACTGTTGAGCATCGGCAAAATCTTTTTGCATTTCATAGCATTAGTGATATCTCCATATAGGTGAGAGATTCTTAAGTGGGACGTTAAACAACAACCATCCAAACACTAAATAGAAAGATACTGAACCAAGTTTAACCCTCTCAATACAAAGCATCAAAATCTATCCTTTCTATGCCCTTTTTCTATTGTCTTTGACTAGTCTACTCTAATTTGTGGTGCTCAAAAGGTTATGGTCATGTGGATAAGTACAGCCAGTGAGAAGAATTCTGACCACTGACCAGGTCAGTATAATCAACAGAACAAAATCTTAGCCTTGGGCTATTGTTCCTGATCAATGACAACTTGTGGAGCAAAGTTCACAAAGCAGTCAAAACATTCAGGGTTTGACCCCTATCTCAAGGTCATGATGGACTCTTAAGTGAGATCATTTCTAGGGTGAGTAGAAAAAAAGCAAGGAACAAACAACTAATCATCATCTCCTTCACCCTCTCAACCCCAAGTATCAAAAAGAAAGGTGGCATTCCAGCTCACAAACACTGAACACAATGCTTTCACCTTTACTGGAGGTTATGATTAAACACCTTGGCCAGTCTTTTAATGGGGACTGAGTACATAGCAAAGAGGACAAAAAGTGAAGTAAGCTTTGTCTAAGGTTATGCACTTTGGTCAATGATAAACAACTACATCCAATGACCAAGTTCATAAATCACTGGACAATAAGGATTGACCTTGATTTAAGGTCATAATAAGCACTATTTGTTGAAAAAATCAATTACATGTAGAAAATTAATGTGGTAAAATATATCAGCTATAAAAAAAACTCCAATAATCTTACAAATAAAATCTAACATGAGAAGCCACCTGGCTCTAGAGACCACATTTTCATGGCCATCAGGGTGGTCTTCCAGACAGGTTTCAATGTACATGTACTACCAATTTGCACAACATAGGCAGTCCTTTTCTAACAACTCTGTGATCAAAATAAGTCAGTATCAATTATTATAAGTATGATGAAATATAAAAAGTCTCTGAATAGATAACCTTTAGCTACAGAGGGTCACAAGTGAGTACCAACCCAATACACTGTAGGTACTTTAGGGATAACACAACCTTTTGAATCTTAGAAGCAGACCATGACATAAATGTGTATAGATCCTGATTGCTGGCAAACAAGCCTAGACATTTTTTTGTAGTTGGTATTTCTAACCATGTTGTTCTGCCATTGGTATTTCTATAACAGGGAACCCAGGTTGGACGGGAGGGGATGCTCATTTCAGCTGTATACCCTGATTACAGATTTTCAGGCCCTAAATGTTGTTCTGTAGTTGGTATTTCTGATTTCTGTTTACCCAGTACAGGACATGGGGGGGGGGGGGGGGGGGGGGNNGGGGGGGGGGGAGCTGCTCATTTGAGCTGTTTACCCTGATGCTTGGTGTTTAGGCCAGAATGTTGTTCTGTTCTGGTAATTTCTGTGTAGAAATACAAGGTAGCAGAGCTGTTCTTTTATGGTGTATAACATGATGACCAGTTTGCAGGTCTGGAAGTTATTCTGTTTTTGGAATTTTCATGCAGGAATCTAGGGTAGGGGAAATGTTTATTTCTGGTAATCAGGGTTTAAAAGGTTTAGTGTAAAAACAGTAGGGGTACCTGAGACATAGAATCTGTTTCAGATGACATGTCAAACTGCACTGAGGGTGAGGCTGCCAGGGGGCGCACTGTAGATGACTGTGATATTGTAGACAGCCGTGAGCTCATGGACAATGTACGACGACGGAATGGACGGCGTGGCTCACCATCCTCATCTAAATCATCATCCTGTAAAAATGTCATCAAATGGATAGGATTGATAAATGTGATCTGAGAGAGAGAGAGAGACACACAGAGAAACATACAGAGAGAGAGAGAGAGAGAGAGAGAGAGAGAGAGAGAGAGAGATAGAGAGAGACAGACAGACAGACAGACAGACAGACAGAAATTGTAAGTTAATCCATACGCATTTGAAAGAAAGTACATACACATTTAAGGTATAATTTGAATTTTCATTACTTAATACTCATACAGTTTAATGCGTTGTAGGCATTATCTCTTATATGTTATTCTGTTTCTGAACCTTTGAAGTATTTGACACTCTACTTTCCATTTGTAATAATTGAACACGAAGTACATACATACATACATACATACATACATACGTGTGTGTATGTGTGTAGCGGTTGGATCACGAGTTGTAGCATTGACTTATCTATCTATCTATTTAGATTGTGTCGATGAAGGGCGACACATTTTGCCTTTACGCGGCACGTATGGCTGTACAGCAGGGAGGGTTCTTTATTTGTGCGGACACCTACTATGAAACATGACCTCGGTTTTGACTGTGTCATCCAAAAGACAGGAAACCGTACTGTGGCCTGGGCTTGAACTACGGACCTCTCGCTTCAAAGTCGAACACAAAGTCTAGGTCAAGGCGGCCCTCACGAAGGCAAACAGATGTTTGAGGGTGGATTTTGTGCCGTAAAACTGATATCAGATTTTTTATCACTTTTCTTTTTACTGAATTTTTATTGGATTACCAGTCGAAGGTACAAAGGTATAATTTTCAATAATGTCTGAATATCTATGTTATCATTAATTATTTCTTATCCTACTTTTGCACGAAAACAGTTGAACACACTTCTTTAAATAGTACGCATATATACGGTATACAATTTTTAAAACTTATAAGCATTTGTACTAGAGATTAATAATAGAAACCAAGAATCAGTTTGTGACATATTTCCCGGGCTGAAAAAGGCCCTGGTTAATATGTTACATACTTAAAACTGTTAAATCATGAAGTGTTTTAGACTTCAAACCCAACAAATAATAACAAATATTGAGTACATAATCAATTTTATCTTTAATTTATATCAATACGCACATTATTTCAGTTTAGATAGTTCGGACAATCCCGATCCAACGCTTTTGCATTCTTCATGCGACCAATGTCTACAGTTTTCACATTGTATCAAACCCATAACCGGGCGACATTCGCCCATGCTTCTATTTAGAAAATACTGAATTATCCTTCTGACTTAAATCAGATATTCAGACAATTTTTAACAATGAAACAACGTGTTCCGATTACACTGTTGTCACGTGCCCCTAAAGCCCCCTCGAAATAATTATTCTTCTTGGGGTGTCCATGTGTTACTGTTATAGTAATGAAAACAAGCTTCAAGAAAGTATAGCAAACATAGAGGAGGGGTAATGTGCTAGTGAAAACAGATGATTTTGATTTGTTTTTTGTTTTCGCCAGGACAGATATTAACATTTACGGACTCTTCTTTTCTTTTTTCTTAGGCTATTGGACTCGTTCACAGTAATAATGAGTGTGAAAGAGAGCGCATGGATTGTTTTAATAATTAGCCCCCATCCCCCCCCCCCCCCCCCCCCCCCCCCCCCCCCCCCCCCCAACACACACAATCAGCGTCCAGATGATGCACAGAAGAAATACACCCCGTCGTGTACTTTTGTCTCCCTGTTTACCCTAGGTGTTCTCAACGCATTCTAACTGTTGACACAACAATGTTATCATTAAACAGACCTAACCTGTGTAAGCGTACATTAAATTCAAAGAATTGTAATTGCTGATTGTAATGACAGAGAAACGAATCATAATTATGTAACACTCTAACAGTGTGATTAATTAACGTTTAATGTTTTCATATAGCCGCTTTGATATCGGCACTTCATAACCCTCGCTCTGGTGCCCTTTCTGTTTGACGATGACGTCATAGTGACTCTCTTCCCTCTGTCCCAATTTCAAATACGTATGATCATCTCTCTCAGTTCTGTCATTATAATACGCTTCCATATCTTTCGGAGCATCTCTAACTTCATCATATACAGATTCGCCACTCTCCGAAGTTTTCCCGCAATTGCCGTAATTTTTTATACTCCTTTCACACGACCTTGTATTTGACGAATCTGTTAAATCACGTAATGTATTGGTAGTTGATTTCCGCTTCCTTTGTACACACCCAGTCCTGCACAACAAGGAATTTATTAATAGTATTGTCTATATTACCGACAAAAAGAACATACTGTCTAACATGTCTGAGTTACCCACGTGATGACGCGACACGCGACAACCTGTCATTTGCGACCTAAATGTATGGTTCAAAAATTGACTTCTCTATTCAAGTCACCGGAATTTCCCTTTCTTTTTATTCCCTTTTGGCTAATTCCCTTGGACGGTCTCTTAAATCAGGTCAGACTGTGTATTGAGCATACGAGGTTATTAAAACAGTACATGTAAATCTATTTGAGAATAAATACCACGCCCTCTATTGACAATTAACGGCCAACATGTAGGACAAACGTAATTTTTTCGGCTGTCCGATCGTCAACTTTCCATAGTCAAGTAGTTATATCAATTTTTCGTCTTCACACTGAGTTTTTATCTTGCAGATGTTCCGATATGCCAGAGCCTCGTCTACAAATGAACATTTTTATCCAGAGGTTTACTTCTTTGAAAAGTTGTTATCACAAATGCAAATCACGTTGAATATCAACTTACTACAAACTATTTCAAATGCTAGGATAACCTTAATTGCAAATGCAATGTGTCACTGTACACAGGCTTTTTCTGGTTTTTCCCCTTGGGGTGTCTTAATATTCGTCAGATAAATGCAAAACTTGAAAAAAATAAGATGATTTTAATAAAACAACATAAGTGTGCTTCACTATCAAATTGTACGCAATAATGATTCCTGGTGGTACAAAATTGACCGATGCTAGACACGGATCATAAAATAAACAACATTTTAGAAATGATAGAATATGAAAAAAACAATGATTTACATGAGATGCTTAATAGAAACAATTTATCCATAATGATCTCTTTGTAAAGGACACAGAATCTACTTCGGAGGAACACTGGCATAATTCTATCACCGATGTCCCATTACTTTGACATTGACTCTATATAAGCATGCTAGCTTGAATATTTCACTTTATAAATAAGACTCTAATGCACCGTTCAATGGAGATCTCATGTCTGAAGATTTTGGCGTGAATTTGTTTCTGAATTAATTGATCGGATTTAACTGTAGACTCGCAGCAGATGTGACTGATCAGCAGGGGAAGCTTACTCCTCCTTGGTACCTGGTCCCACTCCCGTTTTGTCAGAGGTCTGTCATTGTCCAATATTCACAAAATGTGTATATTGCCTCCTGATTTTTCTTGCGATTAAAATCTTAGTATATGTGATGATCAGACTGACAGATAGACAGACACAGACAGACAGACATGAAGATAAATAGATAGATAGATAGATAGATAGATAGATAGATAGATAGATACCTTTTCCAGTATATCAGGGATGCCAGAACTACTACTGCTATGACACAAGTTACTCCGACAGTCACTCCAACAATAATCGCTGCAAAACGTTTATAAGCTTTATAAAATTTAATTAATAATATTCATATTGTTTATTGTTGTTTTCCAAAGTTTTTGAAGAGATTCTGGTAGTTTATACGTGTATTCCGTGATATGTACCATCTAGAGCTTTGCAGCTGAAGCTACATTTATTCATTCTTATTTTTAGGGGGGGGGTTCTTCTTAATATCCGACACCCTTTATCATAAATATTATAGACACCGTTTAAGATCAATCACTTCTCCATACCTCTATGCGCTCAAAGCTTAGTACTTCCCTACGCAACTTCAGGTGTTTTCATAGTATACGACAAAAAGTGATACCACACAATGTTCTCTTTGAAACAAACGGCCCCCTGCTTGTATCTTTGAGAAAAATCGCAAATGTTTTTACTTTTAATATTCTGCAAAAAAGGTAAGCTTGAAGATACCAAGGGTTCATTCAAAATTAAAAAAGTCAAACGGCAGACAACACCATGATCATAACAATAAAAGACAACAGTAATGCATACAGCACTTGAAACTAAAAATACAGTTACCTCAACCCATTAAAATCAGGGTTTATTTCAGATTGTTGTTGTTGTTGAATTTTTGTTTCACTTCCCATTCAAGAAATGTTCACCCATATGGAGACGTCATCGTGTGCCGGTAACGGGCGATAACCCCCCCCCCCCCATATTCGGGACTGCTGGGCGTGAAGCAGGGAGGGTTCTTTAATGTGCCAACTCCTCCTGTGACATATAACCTCGGTTTTTAACTGTCTTACCGGAAAGACAGGGATGGCCAACCGCGGAGTGGCGTGGTGAGGATTCGAACCCCGATTCGAACAACCACTGAAGCCCCGGTTAATTTCAAATCGCCCCACTTCGCGTGCGGAAACTTTAAAGTTGTAAAATGTTTGTATTACTTCATATAGATTATGACGGCTCAGCGTCTTACTGATGTCGATAAGCTTTCCTAGATATTTACGTTTATCAAACAAATTTAGAAATTTTTCATGATTCATAGTAAATTAACATTCTTATTTCAATACAAGAGAAAGCATAGTTGCCATTAGAAAACAAAATAAGTATGCTACGCAATTAAAATTATGATCAAGAATTGGACCGATACTTCAAATTGTACATATACTAAATATGGTGCATGAAATAAACACAATGTTGATTTTAAAATGATTATATATGATATGTTTTCAGATAATATAGAGATATGTTCCTGTATTTTTTATTCATAGTCATCTATATGCAAAGGATACTGCAAGAATTCTATCACCAATATTCCGTTACATTGACATCAGCTTAATAAGATAATGCTACCAGGAATAATACACTTTATTAAATAGATTGTTACAATCGAAGTGAGAGGGCTTCCCTAGAGAGTAGATTGAAACAAGCGAGTTGCGATGTTGATAATTTGAAAAATAGCCAGTTTTCTGACCGGAGTTGTTATTCTCTCACCAACTAACGAAAGCTACCACTTTATGATTTTAGGACAGTTGAGTGAAGCGCCCAGCAAAATACCAATAACAATTATGAAATAAAAGTAAATTTTGTATGACCAACACTTGAAAATTCAAACAAACACCGTTTATCAAGAGAGTAGATATTATTACCTGTATTGTTGCTGCTGGTTTTAGATTTGGATTGCACGCTCCTGTTCACCGCAGTGGAGTATTCCCTTGTCATTGTAGAGTATTCCTGTGTAGCGGGGGGCGTAGATGACGTTCTGTTTACGTGAACTCCATTATTATCAGTGACGTCATTTATCCTTGTACTGATGTGAGATGGAGTTGACGATGCCACGAAGTTGGTGAGTATTTTTTCGGCAATGGACTTTTCATTATTCGAAGCAGTAAGGCGAATTGAACATTTTCCTGCTTTGTCTGTATCTATTTAATAAAAAGAACGAAAAGATTTAGAATGGATATCGCTACATTATAATGAAACGATTGCGCCTAGCTAGATACTTAGATATTAATCAAACATGTGAAGGTCACAATATATTTCATCATTCTTGCATTAATAGTCAAAACATTCCACAACTTATGTTTAGTATTTAAGTTCCTCAAAAATAGAAATTTAGTCAGTATTGTAATGAAAACGTAAAAAAAGAACAGTTATCGATCTCATAATTCCTACAAGGAATGCAAAATATTGAATAGGGCAAACATGGACCCCTGGATACACCAGATGTCTGATCAGGTGCCTAGGAGGAAAACATCCTAAGTTGACCGGTTACATTTGCCGCGATCCCTATATGAGGATCAGGCAAGCAATCCGTAGTCAAAATCAGTGTGTAAAGGACGGTGTAACAATCCCAATGAAACATGTCAGACAGCATTTGCAAATGGTTGTACCGATCGTTGTCTTTACGAACAGCTGACTTTAACCGAGACTGTTGAAACCCTTATAGCATCAATCTGTTGTCAGTAGCCTACTTCGATTCTGAAAATGATATATGCACAGTCGAACCCTAATCTGTTGAAAACGAAATGGAATAAATTTCCCTGTCAAATGAACATTTATGATAACTGCGATAAAAGAGTAAATAAATGTGTGAAACTGTTAAGATCATTTTTCAAGATAAGTAGTTTTAAAGCATATTTGAGTTCAATATCAATATAAAGTTGTTTTTCTGTTTATAGAAGTGATAGAAAAACTCACCGGACACGCACGCAAATGGCTTGCGTAGATGACAGTCAGAACTAGTCTCTTCCTTTCCAATTACATCGGACAAATTGGATGAGAAACAACTAAAAGTTGCATCTTCTGCAATATTAGTACCTGACAAGAGAAATGAAGGACTTGTGAATCATCAAATGCTTTCGTTTGAGTAAATGGCAGTGCCAGTTTTTTTTATTAAAACAAATTAAAAGCCGGTGAACATAAATAAAGCACCGTGGGTTTAATTATGATTCTAATACAATCGAGCCTTATTAATCCGGACGACAATAATCCGAAAGCTTCACCTTCCGGACGGCGTTTTCATGGGATAAAATTTTAAAATTGCCTTGCACATTATGTTATGTATGTTTCAGTTATCCAGACGCTTCATTTATCCGGACAATATGCTCCGGAACGAAGGTGTTCGGATTAATGAGGCTTCACTGTATATTTTTAAAGGCTTCCACTCATGAATATTTCATTTATATGTTTGCCAGTGCAAGTCGACAAATGTTGTCTATGTTCAGCACCTTTGGCAATAGAGCAGGAAGGGTTATTTAAAGGTACACTTGGACTCATTTAGCAAAACTTTGTCGTACACGAGATAACGACGGAGTAGTGTACACATTGATATAATTGAGCAATTTACACAATAAAGATTGATAAATCAACTTTTGAATGTCCGTGCTGGATATGTTTTGTCCGCGTTATTCACCCAACTTACAAGGCATCGACCGTCTGTAAACATGGCGGGAAATTAATACAACCCATAATCGTGTATTTCTTTTTAAACGACATCTTTTTATTGCGTGCAACTTTTTTGTACCTTATCAGCTACATCCTCTAATTATATGATGGTGCAAATGTGATATTCTAATTTTTAATTCTGTGAAGGTGGAAAATGAGTCCAAATGTATCTTTCTGGTGACAGCATCTCCTGTGTCACCGGACCTCGGTTTTTACTATTTCATCCGAGAGACTCGGCAGCCAACGACAGCTAGGCCCGGAATCAAACCCACAACATTGCGATGATAGACATTTCTCCGAGGCGGTCCGTATTGTCCAAACTTGGCATATCATGACACAGTAAACTATACAACAATAGATGAAAAAATTGGGGATATGTCATCGACTTTTATCGGTACAATAAAAATGCCCTATCGCTCAATGAACTTCAGATACTATCATAGGGCAAAATGTTTGCCTCTTAAGTTACATTGGTCAAATGCAAACGGCATGTTATTTTGTGAGACCTTAATCCAAGAATAGATTAAACGTTACAGTTATATTGGTGAAATGCAAACGATATGTTCTTTTGTGAGATGTGAATCCAAGAATAGAATAAAATTACATAATTCACTTTCCCTCGTTTTAGGAAAAGGTCGCCTCGGCTTCAAGCGAAAATTAAGCGCCTAATTGTCTCCGATAACACCACATGTACACTGTTCCGAATGGACTGGTATCATAGCTATCACAAGTTTAAGTTAAATGTAAGGATGAAACCTACCTTTACTCGATCAAACGTTGCTAATATATAGACATAATATCTTATGTTACTTCTAAATATGATTACTTTTGTTTTTCCTTGTTTCTCGATGTTTATAATTTCGAAAGTAAGTGACAAATCAACATACATACTAAACAGCAAAATTAAGTAAATCAAATTAGTCTAGTTTCTTATGTTATTTTCAGGCCTTTGCGTTATAAGCAAGTTTCCTTACTAAGACTATTGGATGCTAGTCATAAAAATTTTGGAATATAAAATATGCAACACTTTTCATTTTTTACTTACGTCACCTTTATCGGACCCTCTATAAGAGCTTCGAGTCCCCAAGGTATAACGTTGATACATCAGGAATTATTATTACCTTCAAGTTAACTTGTGTATTTTATTCTGGCAGCCATAGTAGTCTGCACTCAGTGTATTGGCTTTTAATATTTTTAATGATTAGTTTTCTAGGTTTCCAAACGGATCACATCGATCCAAAGGGGAGGAAAATGCGGGGGAACCCGGTCTTGTGAAGCCTTATAACAATGTAGATGGCGAATTTATTACTCTTCTGAACATAGCACTGCGAATTTCAGCAAAACCTCGATGACAGAATACAATACACACCACCATTTATGGCGTGCGTCAATTTGATTGGGATCAAACTTATGTATAAATAAGCTAAACATGAATAAAATGCAAAAAAATTGAGAATTTACTGTGACCGAATATCTTGTCATTTTTTAAATTAAACAAGCTAAGAATTTTCGACATAAATAACATAAATAATTTTTTCGTTCTCCGTTTTCGGATAAAATGCGTATTTATTTTTTCTACAGATACGTGTAAGGATGTAAGCAGCCGACGGAAAGTAGGCAGAGTTGCTTTCCTTTGCCCACGCAACAGGCGGTATATACGAAAAGTTATATTAAAAAATATATATATTTACTGTCTGACTTTGACATACGGTTAGGTATGAATCGTTATTTAACTAATGCAGTTGAAGAGATTGAAATTGAGGTGACTTCATTGGGGAGTTTAAGGATGATGCATATTTACATCTCTAATGTTTGTCTACAAATAAAGTTGCAATTTATTACCTACTTACCTCCAGGGTGTTGAATACTGTAATGCGATAAAGGCATTCACTTCGCGAGGTTTTTTTTATCAAGCATTATATAATGAAAATATAAAAAGACCATTCATGAAGTCGACACGATTATATGTACTATTCTATTAATCACCCCCCCCCCTTTATTTATTGACAAATGTACCTGTAAAATGATTTTGATATTTTTAGGATTGACGAAAATGTTTTGAAATATGATAATTTTAAATTACCACAGAAACATGAATACATAAGAATTAGAAACTACAAACGTATTTAAGTTACCTTGTACTCTGATGGCTTCTTGATATTTTCTTTCGTTCTGCCACACTTGAAGTCCAAACATGCAAACGTCACTCGTAAGAGTTGTCAAATAACTCGCATGATTAACACAAAACCTCACAGCATCGTTCCATGATCCAACATTCCTTTGTTCTGCTCCATTTTCTGTCAAATTATTATCGCAATCAATATTAACAAATCAAGACATCAGCACTGACGAACTCGTCAAAAGTGCAAAGAGAGCGAGGAAGTTTTTAAGCCAACGCAGTATCATGGACATCAAAGTTTGACTTTAATGTTTTATTTTTTTTCAAAAATTAAATATATACTGAATGCCGGCGAATAAAAGATGCTTCATATGTAGACTGTCTGTATCTTTTCTTAGTCCTTTACGTCACTTCAAAAAATAAAGCGCTATTTTTACAGGTATTCAAAAGTGGTAAAAAGTGTTAAGTGAAATTAAAGTCAAATTGTTTATCCATTTTTATTTCATATAGCGAAAATGGCATTAATAAGATATGTTAAAATATCGTTTGACGATGCATGGGACATACCACAGTAAGCAGATATTTTCGTCTGTGTCCCACACTTTATTTTCCCATACTCCATTCGGAAAGGTCCCATCAACTGTTTCACGCACTTGCCGATTACACATAGGTCATC